>VTPC01005737.1:11991-38348 GCA_011009095.1 Ignelater luminosus
AGAAGCTGATCCTGAAGGTCAAGAAGAAGCTGATCCTGAAGGTCAAGGAGAAGCTGCTCCTAAAAGAAAAGAAGAAGATCCAACCATTACAAGTATTAGAAAGTCAATGGAAAATGTGTCAGTTCAAACTCTCACAAAAACCGATTTCGACAACATGGCAGATAATCAGAATTTATAATGCTGTATATTAGTGATACGAAATGTAACATTTATAATTTGTGGTATTCAACCACAACAAAAGGTTCTATGTAATATTATATTTATATTGTTCTAATATTATTTTATACATATTTATAATTGTTCTACTGTTATTTCTGGGGTTAATAAAAACATATTACTTTAAAGGAAACTATAGCATTTACTTATTTCTACAACCTTAGCAATACATAAGTACACACTTTGAAAAATACTAATTACAAGAAATAGTTGCTTATAAAATTAATAGTCACAAGAACCATCTTTCCAACCATCTCGCCATCGCTCATTAACCTTAGAACAGTCAAACTCAGATTTCCCCGTCTTAACATTTATTTTATTATGGAGTCTACATAGCCACTGACTAAAGGCTTCCTGATCTTTAACAATGGGAGGATCACCCTTCAGTCTGTAAATTAATTTATGCAAAAAAGCAAGAAAATAAGAATTTTACATTGCATATAAAACTTACTCTTCTCTAAGATCTGCCGCACAATGTTCACAAGGATATAATTTTGAAAATACATTAAAAAATTGTTTCACGTCATTTTTATCTTCAGAAGTAGGATTATCTGGATAATTAGCTGCCATCGTATGAAGTAACCCCCATGTTTTATTTCCCAATTCATCCTTATCTAGAGGACAATCTGTTCTTCGAGGTATATCTTCAGGTTTCTACAAATTAAAATAATCATTTTCATGTTTATTCTGAAAGTCTGTTAATTGCTAAATACCTACACACTTCAACTCACTTTCATCTTTCCTTTCTGCTTTCAAACGTTCTTTATTTTCCTTCAAGTATTCAGAAAAGCTAGTACATTGCCTGCAAGGCTTTTCTTCCAAAGGACTTCCTCTTCGTGACATAACATGAATAATATAAAATATTATAGGTTACAAATAAGAAGTAATTTTCTTTTATTATAACATTGATGAAGCTAAATACACATAGATGGATGATTTCACAATATTGTTCAACATTAGTTTCTGTTTCAAGTGCATCTATAAAAAATGTTACACTTAATAATTTTATGAATCATTCTAACCTCACAAAGTAGTAATTAAAAAGGAATATGAAAAAATTATAAAAATCTTTTAAAAATAAATTACAGCTTTCAACTTTATACTACTACTTTTTTTATTAATTATTTATTTTTAATTAACATAATTTTTTATGTATAATACCTTTAAAATATCAAACATATGATTTTAAGGTTATACCGGTTACACAGGATGTTGGAAAAAAGTTTAACATTTAAAGGACATACAGGGTGGTGCGTTTGATTTCGCACCATAGGGAAATAGCATGTGTTTGTAAATTTAAACTTCTGCTTCCCACAATCTTGTTAATATGTCTGTTGGGTAGTAATAAACTTTCATTTTAGCAAAAAAACAAACAGTAAATTACACAGAAATTTAGAAAAATTGATGCAGTTTATTAAGATAAGTTATTAAATTTTATTCTAAAGCAAATAACAAACACTAAATAACATTTGCATTTTTAAACTTCTAATTTTAAATTTTTAATATTACACTTTTAAATACTAATTGCAAGTTAAATGCTCGAGCAATTGTTGGCGGCTGCATAATAACCTAAGCTATGGTTAGATTCTCTTTATATTTAGGCCAACACTGTGGCTATTACAGTATTTTATTTTATTAGAATTCTTTACATTTTTGCGTAATTTATTAATTTTTTTTTTTGGTCAAATGAAAGTTGGTTACCTATCCAACTAACGTAGTAACAAGACTTTCCTTGGAAATATTGTGGGAAGCAGGAATCTAAATAAATTTACAAATACATGCCTGCTAGGTCTCCAGACTTCCTTTGCACTGCTATGAGTCTTTCATTCATTTGATCATGATCTTCAAGTAAACTATACTGTGGCCAAAAAACACTTAAACAACACACGTGCTTCTCGATTACTTCAATTTATTCCACAAAGGAAAAGAGTAAGGTGGTGAGCGGACAGCCTCACTCGAGGTTCGGAAAAATGTTGCTCCAGTTGCCGCATTTATTTGGCATTACTCAGAGCTGGCCAACAAGTTAAGAAAAAAACATTGTTTGATTTGGGGTTACTTAAACACCGCAGCGAATTGACCAAAGTTGTCAAACAATTCGAGCAAGACCGAGCTGTATTGAAAGGGCATCATATAGAGTTCCTTCCTAAGAAGATGCAGATTCTGCATCGATAGGGATAGGGAGCCATTCTTAGGAAAACATATTAACAATTCTTTAGAGTAAATCTGATGGTAAAATCGTATCAAACAATGTTTAAAAACCTTAAAGTCTCAAATATTAAGTTAAAAAAAGTCTATTATAATGGCGAAGACAAGGATGGCTTTTGCGGGTCTAATCTTTCTCCACGTCACTTCATTCAGCTTGCATTTTTTTACTATTTTAATCAATATGGTACTACTATAAGAATTATTGTGACTTAATATGGGCTTAACCTCCCCCCACTCCCTGAAAGGAAGCCCTATCTACGGCCTTGGTCCATTATTACAACTTGTACGCCATTATTCTTTAATCACCTGGATTGCGTTCGCTTGTTACTAAAAAGAAACATCTGGGAATACAAAGCATAACCACAACGAACTCCGTTTTGTTATTGAATTCGACGAAGAGTTTTAAGAAATTCTCAAATTACGGCGGCCATTTCTACCATGTTCTCAAGGTGATATCAAAAATCTAAAAGTATATGTATCTCTTATTTTTTGATGTAGAATAAAATTCTAAAGTAAAAACAAAATTTTTGAAAAGCTTTTAAATCTCGGCGGCCGTTTTTATCATGTTCCTGAAGAGATATCAAAAAACGAAGGCACACGTCGTCTTTAGTCAAAGTCAAAGTCAAACCTACTAACGCCTCGGTCCGCGACACGTTTGGAATGCGGACCCTCGGAAGAGTACGAAAGAGGCATCCGCGTCGATAGTCGCGCCTCTTCCCCAAGGCAACGACATAAGAGGATGAAGAAGGATAGGGACACCGCATCGGTCCCGGAGCCTGCGCACCCCAAACGCAGAGAAGTCCCGGATTGGCCGACGCTGCTCCTAGGCCTTCGCTTCCCAAAACGAAGATTGCCAGGAGACAGCTAGGATGCAGGATACGCCAACCGGGGGAACACACTGGCCACGGACTATCAGGAACGGGTAAGGAGGAATCACTGCCGACGTCTGAATCGAATGGACATGACACGGAAATGGCAATGAGGTTCTATTTTGTGCAGTAACAGTAATTAGTTTTGAGGTTATCCAAGTTGTACAACAAAATAACAATTAAAATACTTACCTATTATGTAGAAGCTAATAAAAAGAATTCATGGCCAACTGTCATTCAAAAAAAAACTGTAAACGCATAATACATTAGACTTTCCAATTAATCTCATACAATTATAACATTTTGAGGTGATTTTGGGCGGTGTTGAATCAGGTGAGCAAAAATGGTCACCGCCTTTGGACTCCGGAGATTCAGGTTTAGATATTCGCAGACAGTGATTTTGAAATGTGATGACAGAGCATCATCATGAAAAAACCATAGCATTCAACCGTTGATTGATATCAATCAACGGTTTAAATTTGAAAGCGTGCAATTTTTACAAATAAACTGAAACTATAAATGAATAAAGTAATACACATCTTGTTAGATTTATTAATTACAACCTACTGGTTAAATGATTATTAAAAAGACTAAAGACATAAATTATAAATTATCATTTACTATAATAAATAACACATCTCACTTCATGCTTAAAAACGCAACAAAAAAAATAATTTGATTAATAGTCTTTGAAATAATAATTATTATTATCGTGAGCAAGTACACAGGAATCCTAAAAAGTTAAATTTTTCCATTTTCACAAAATAATTTGTGCTATTCTATTGAATCATCCTGTACATGATACGGATGATACTAAACAAAAGCGAGGAATGTTTTGTTTTTGAGATTTTGACAGTTGACATGCATTTGACATACAAAAATTCTTAGCAAAAAGCAAAAATCTAGAAATTGAAGAGTTGACGTTGAACACACTTACTCGCAACTTAAATGTTTGTTTTATTTAAATACCTAAGATGAATATTTTACCAAAGAAAAGGTAAGAAAGCATAAGCAAGTAATTTTTCTATATTCATAAATCATAATAAATATTACAAATTTCTAGGTGGCATGTTCGAACAAAAGAGAATATTGCCAGAGTTCGTAGAGATGAAGCTAAAGCAACCGAAGAGGAAAAACAAAGGGAAGAACGTGCAAAATTAGCGGTAGGTACATTGGTTTATTCATAGAAATACAATCTCATAAACTTGTCAATTTTTTTTTTAGGAGAGGGAATCACGAACTGATTTGTTGAGGTCTAAAGCACGTGAACGTGTAAATGCCCAAGAGTATATTGCATTATCAACTGATGTAAAGATTCCTCCAACTAATGAAGAAGAGTCGCATTTATCAACAAATCATATTAATTTCTTTCAAGATCTAGAAGATGGTACAGCAGAATATAAAAAATCAAATGCTGAACATGACAAGGAAAAAAAAGAGGAACAAGAAAAGTACGAAAAGCAAATAGGATATTTAACATATCTTGGGCAAGATACTAATGAAGCTTTAGGTAAGAAGAATTGGTATGATGTTGCTCCTAATCGCTCAGATGTGGGAGAGGCAGAAGTAAATATGAAAACTAAGATATTACATGATCCTTTAAATGTAATAAAGAAATATCTGTACAGTCTAAAAACTGAACTTCCAAGCACTACAGGTATTGAATACACCTCGTGCATCCGTAATAGTAATAATACATCACTTTGTAAAAAACATAAACGAAAACGGGGAAAAAGCAGCTCTTCTGAAGGTAATAATGATGGCGATTATGCTAAATTGTCGCATAAATTACAAAAAAAGCACAAAAAGAAAAAACATAAGCATAAAAAGCATAAATCATGTAAATCAAAGACAAAAGATGCTTCTTCAGGTAACGAATTATATTCTGAAGATGAAGATGAGAAATTAAAGAAAAAGAAAAAATTGGAACAATTGAGAATTGAAAGATTGAATCGTGAAAAAGAAGAAAGAAGGAAATCAGAGATTCTATTGGCAAAAATGAGAGGAGAAAATACTGAAGAACCGAAAACTGAAGAAAAGACTGTGAAACAAAGATATAATTCACAATTTAACCCTGAATTAGCCAAACAAAATTATGACTTTGGTTTTAAAAAATAGAATACTATATCGTTATAAATATTTTTGTGAGATATTACTGTAATACTTCTTCTGTTCATTGCATTTTACAAATTGCATGTACAGCTTTGGTAAATATCAGATTGTATGATGTATTGAAATAAAAATATTGAATGTTCCCGCAGTATATGTAGATAGTTGTAATCCGCGATGAATGTTGACGGTAGCGACATCTATTAATAACTATGATAATGAGAGTGACAGTTCGGTTATTTATTGGTAAAAACATTCGAATTTTTACCATTTCACGAATTATTTCAGCAAATCATGCATAAGATGCTGAATATTTGTCTAATAGAGTCATGTGGAATACTTTAGAAACCGTTTTATAAAACATACTGTTAGATTTTCGGGTGTTTCCAAACCATAACCTAACTTACTAATTTGGTAGGTCAAGAGCCCTTTTAGTTTATTAAATTACAATAATTAAAACCGGTATTTGTTAAGTAATTCAATTTGTCTTTGGTATGTTGAACGTAGAAGTGTATTACATACAAACATAATCAATGATAAGATGGATGGAACGGAAGATTCATCGTACCTAACACTGTTAAACGATGGGACTCATAATTACTTATTGCAAACTACTGAGGAAGCTTTGGGAGTACAAGATCCTAGTTTAAATGTTGAACCGATGTTTACTGAAATTGAGGATGGTAGTGGAGCATGGTCAGTGGGTTTACCAATATTAATGAACGGTAATTTAATTTCAGAAGGTATTAGGTATATTGATAAATTTTAGATTGTTAGTTTTAATAATGATTTTTATTCCTAGTAGCTGATCAAGAATTAGAAACTTCTATAAGTTTACCAACTAACAGTAAGTATTATTCTGAATTTTATGATTTTATTATTTGAAAATTGTATTTGACATCAGATAATCATGAAGAAACCACAATGGATCTTTCAACTGGTTTGTCCGAAATATATGAGAATTCATTACAAAATGAAAATATTACTCTCACAGAGGAAGGAACGGGAGAACAAAGTCAAATGAAATATCCTATAGAAGTATGTGTGTTAGTTTTTATGTAAAATTTTGATATTATGAATTAAAAATTTTAGATACCTGGAAAAGGTTTTATAACAGCCGATGGTTTGTTTATAACAAACGATCTGTTGCTTCAATTGAAGTTAGAAGGTGAAAATTTAAATCTTACAGAAGAAAATCCTGATGTTACAACAAAGATTATAGGTGAACCATTAACACATCATGTTGATGAACAAGAAGACATATTAATTAATCCCAAAACATTAATTCCACCTAATGAGAATGTTTTAGATAATGTTAACATAAGTGAGTATAACTCCACAAATGACGCTGATCCAACAAATGAACAAGCGCCACTACCTTTACTAAATGAATCATCAGGTAATATGCAAGAAGATAGTTTGAGTACTGTAAATGGTTGTACAGAAAATGAAGAAGTGTTTGATGTGGAACATTTAAGTTCTACAGGTGATATAATTCGACTTCTCAATACTGACGGTACTGTCATTAATATTAGTAAAGAACAACTGCTTAATTATAATGTATGTAAAGATAAATTAGTATCTACCAATTCAGAAACACAAGAGAAAATCACAGAAGAATGTATTGAAAATGATGAAGATATATTTGAAATGATTATGGCTCATAAGTGTAGAAAATGTCCATTTTTGTGTGAGGAAAGAGATGATATGATCCAACATTGGAAAAGTGAGCATGCATCCACAGAAACGCAGGTATTAATACAACATGGCAATGTTGAATTTGGAAATGAGCAGAAAGAAGAAGTGTCTTCTCCATGTAATGAAACTAAATTAAAGGACGCTGAAAAAAAAAATGGTGTTGTAAAATGTAATAGTGTTAATAACGGTGAAATTAAAATGAAATCTATTTTAAAGAACAATGATCATCAGACAGTGTATCTTTGTAGTGAGTGCAATTTTGCTTATGGAACCACTGAAAAGCTAAAAAGTCATATGATCACAGTAAGTCATATTCATTATTTGAATTATAGAAAACATAAGGTGCACCACTTTACTTTTAAATAACATCAGTGTATAAAAACTAAAAGATTTATTTCCTAAAAAATCATTACTTAATCCAAAAGTATCGACAAAAGTGTTTATTTTCTAACCTCATTGTTTACATTTAGCAATCTAACATTGGTACAAATCCCAGATTAGTAGAGTGGTTTCCAAATCTCGTGGTACGTGAAATGCACAAAAGGCAGAGCTTACTGCACAAGAAAGAGAGATAGAAAATTGTAAAAATCATGCATGTAGGGCCGTCCGGCTAAAATTTGTCTTCTACGCATTGAAGGTAGCATGCCACGAGATTAGGAAACCACTCTAATTGGTTGTGTCTAGGTACGGTAAAATCATAATTACTCACTTCCACCATCTGTTATTATGTGCTACCATCAATCGCTTGGTTTGCTCTTGGAGGACTATTAAATATCCTAACCTAAAAGTGACTCCTGACAACCATTTTTCACATGAAAATGCTTCTACTGATTTTCATTTTCACACTGTTATAACAAAAAAACTGTTCGTTACTATTTTATGTTTAGAAATAAACAATATTATATTAAAAATTGATTAATTCTAAGTATTGAGTAAACATAAATGATAAACAACACTCAGCATCCAGCTTGGTCAATTGATTGAATTTCTTGTTCAGGTTGATTGTTCTTTAATGCGATTAAAAATTACAATAATTTATGCTTACTCTAAACATGTTTCTTAGACTATAATGGTTGTTTCATACTCTAAACTGTTGTACTGTGAACTATAATATATTTACCAATCGCCAATGTGCATCAGTATTGTAACCAACAGTCACTCTAAGAATTGCTCACCCTGCATACATAATATTCAAAGCATTGAAGGAATTTTATAAATTGTAAGAGATATGAAATTGGTTAAGTTAGAAAAAGTTGTATATTTTGGAGATCAATTTGTTGATGTTTTTGCACAGGCGCATTTTGTTGCTCAAACTAATGATTCTAGCATCACAAGAATAGCTGTTTTTTTCTTAATGGCTCCGTGTTTCAATTCAGAATGATGAGAATTAAACGTAGTGGGAATATAACATCACCTGAAAATACTTACAAATTTCGTTAAGATCTGACTAATCACCTGTGACAACCGCACAACTTAACCTTTTATTTAATGTTTTATTCAACAAAACATGCCTTGTTTCTCAAATAAATAAAATAAATATTCATCAATAATGAGAATATTTAATTTTCTGTAAAATTGAATATTTCTAATAAATAAGAGTAGAAAAAGAAAGAAATTAAAAAACTTTTCGTGATTGTTGTTTGCTTTTCTACAAAGATAAAACATTGACATGAGTTTTTTCCTGAGTTGAATACATAACCTAAAATTTTAGTAAAACTTTGTTCATCTCTTAACTGCTTGCATCCAATGGGCAGTGGCTGGTCTGTTATGACATTTTTAAGATCCCAAATGAGAGTACTCAGTTTTAGATCCTCAGACATTGAACAAAGAGACCTTTTTAACGTTGTATACCAGAGATAAGCGATATTTTATGTCACAGTAATTTTCTCTACTGATAGTAATAAAGACAACTAAGTTTGATAATGAATATTTCTGATTTTCATTTTAAAGTTTTAACATCGCTCTCTCTCGTATTCAAATAAATTTTAAATCTCAATTCTAACCTCATTTGTTTGTACTTTATTACTTCAGTTTGTTGATATCACAGGAACCTTTACATATTTATGCTACGGTTGTGATATCACAATCATGACATAATCACTGATTATCACAGCTAAAATTCACAATCACGATATCTTATTCAAAAGGCTTATCTAAGACAAATATTCTCCAAAAGCATATCAAGATCTGCCACCCAAAGGCCCTGAACTACTTTAATTTAATGTAAGTGTGGCTGCAGACATTTAAACTTTGTATGCTAGAAACCTGACATTGGCCCCAATAATCTTAATAAAAACTTATTTGTTTTCTTAAACATGCCCTAAAACCACTTATTTAGTAGAACTAATAAATAAGATAACATGCCTAGTGGTGGAATTAACCATGGCATACAATGGAACACCATATAACTTCTGAAAACAACTGCATGACTAAATAATTTAAAACAAACTATATATTCAACGGTACCAAAATCAAGTAGACATTTTTTAAAAAATTCTTTCAAAGAAACAAATTAATTTCCAAAACCAGCAACGTTTTGGAATTTAACTGACTTCATATCTCTTACAATTTATGAAATCCATGCATATAACAAAATTTATTGTGTTAGGCTCACAAGTTAGTTCAACGGCCAGATGATAACGTAATTAATGGTGGTATTAAAAAAAGTGGGGGAAAAGAAAAACTGACAGCTGCCATTCTTGAAAAACGTGCCAAGGCATCAAAGAAAATCAAGTAAGAATACATACTAGTGATAGCATAATCGAATGATGATTATAGGATTATTCGATTATGTGATTATCTCGAGATATTTAAAAATCATTTGGACAACGCATACTACTAATCATTAGAAACCACTCAAATGAGTTTAAAATCATTCAAACTGAAAATCATTCATTTCAAATAACTATTACTAAAAATCATTTGGACAGCTCATATAAAGTATTAATTGTAATGTAATAATCATATAACTAGACGAGTTTAACATTTGATTAGTAACTTTGAATAAAATCATTTGATTATTTAAATCTCTTAGTTACCTACTAATCTCACGATTAGTAAAATTATTCGATTATGCCCATCACTAATACATACATGTTAATTATATTACAAGATGAGAGTTAAAATGATTTGATTATTAATGCTGATTTATTGAATCTCTAAAGATGGATTTATAAATTTGTTGCTGTTGTTGATACCACTTACATTGCGGTTGAAAGTGTAATTCAAAAAGGTTGGCAAGTTATAAACTTTTTTTAGTTTTTATTATTTAATTAATTTTATGATTTAATATTTCAATAGAGGAACTCTTTTAACAATAGTAGTAATGTAAATAGCAGATAAATAGTTTCATGTCTATTGGTCGACCATGTGCAGCAGAATGTTTATAAATTGGTCGCTAGAAGTCCTAGGTTTTAATTTTCAACCTCAATAGCAACAAGTTTATAAAATCCACTTAATGCTAATTGTAGGTTATGTTAAAATAGGTATGTCCAACCTGTGATCTACTGATTAACTTGATTTTATACATATTCAGGTATCTTATCTATATCATTTTATTTATATTTTATTTTTATCATATTAACAAACTAGATAAAGCAAAATTATTGTAGACCACATCCTTAGAAAGGTTGGACACTGCCGTACTAAATGATTTCATTAATCTACTTTTTTTATTGTTTTTCTATCTTGATAATGTTTCCTTTTCTAGTGATATACTAGTACCAGGCGAGTCTGAAACCAACATCGTCTCGCCTAGTTTTATTACTTACAAACTAATGAAATAGAATTTAAAAAATTTTGTATGTGTAAATTATTCATTGTATATTAGAGCCGTTTGACACAGTAATATTTTTTGTACAATATTTCAATGTAAATTTAATTTACAAAAATTTAAAAGCGTGCCATACAGATTTGTAAAAATTGATTTAAATTTTGAAGCAGAGATTGAGAATATTTAGAAATCTTTCTATTTATTTGTTAAAAATGCGTCAATATCTGCGCAGAATGCGAATTTCTGCAATTCATGCTAAAGACGCTAACTTAACCTTTACTTTTTTCTTTCTCTTTAAATTTGCTAATAGTTTAATATGATTGTAGCAACACCAGTTCTAGGACAATAATAGATTGATATCGTTTATATCAATTTTTAAAGTTTCAGGAGTTCGAATAACCCGAATAACAACTTACGAAATTTTTAGGTTAGAAACTTCAAATCACTGTACACACTATACCCGCGAAATTCAAACATTAAACGTCATTTTGGTAATAACGCAAGAAAACGCAGGCGCACCAACAGAAATTGACTCATTTTTTAAATGAAATTTATAACCGTGTCATGCAGGATACATTTTTCACGTTAATTTTGATATAATTTTTCTAGTAAGTTCCTTGTGGTAAAATTTACAATAAGTTTTAATACATTTTTTATTTGAAAAATATTACCGTGTCAAACGGTTCTTAGATTTGTCTGTTTGAAAACAAAAAAACTATCAATCTGTACTGTTAATCATCTTGCATTTAATCTCAAACTTCAATGATATCTTGAATTAATAAAACAAACAAAATACGAACAATAGCATTTGTGCATGATTTTGATTTTCACTTTTGTGTTTTCAACGAACTCCGAAGAAGTCGTTACTGAATTTGAGAAGTCTGTCTGTCTGTCTGTCCGCATTTTTTGTCAAATTTTGAAATTTTGACTTCAGATTTGGGTTCTACATAAAAAACTAAAGACGACGTGGTATCTTCGTTTTTTGATAACTCTTCGGGAACATGGTCAAAATGGCTGCCGAAAATTGGAAAGATTTTCAAAAATTTTTTTCTACTTTAGAATCGTATTCTACATCAAAAAATAAGAGAAACATACTTTTGGTTTTTTGATATCACCTCGAGAACATGGCCAAAATTTGAAAAAAGTAACAAAACCGGAGTTCGTTGTGGTTATGCTTTGCATTCCCAGATGTTTTATATTATCATTTTCAAATTTGACAATTACAAAAAGTAAAAGTAAGGTTAGGTTATAATTTGCTCCATTTAGGATTTCAGACTCACTTTGTATGTCATATCAAATATAAATCTTTTGCTCCCAATAAAAATCTGAAGATTTATGATCTTACAGGTGTTCTGTGAAAGGATGCGATTTAAGATTTTCAATTGATGATATGCGTTTAAGACATGAAAAATGCCATGTAGAAGGACAGAAAAAGCAATTTAAATGTTTTGAATGTGATAGCAAATTTTCAATATGGAGAGTTTGTAGTATGCATATGTGGAAATGTCACAAAGTTGATTTAGGACTCTTTACATGTCCAATGTGTTGTGTTTTCAAAGCCAGTAGTGCAGGTAAGTTTGATTTTGCTGATTGGTTTAAGAAACTCTAAATGAAAAAAGAATAATTATCAGCACGGCTGTTACGACACATGGAAATACATGAAGAGGAAAGACCTTATTTATGTAGTGAATGCGGAAAAACATTTAAGCAAAGTAATCAGTTAAGAAATCATCAGGTTCTACATAATAAAACGGTAGCAAATGTAAGCTGTATTGTCATAGTTTCTAATTATAGTAATTAATAATTTTGTTGGTTTAAGATTCCAGATTGGGCAGGTCAACAACAATGTGATATCTGTAAAAAGTATTTTGCAAATTCCAAATCTTTAAAAAAGCATGTCCAGAGTGTTCATGATAAGTTTAAACCGTTTATTTGCAACATTTGTGGGCATAAAACTGCTAGAAAAGCTATGCTAGATGTAAGTTATATGTCATGTAAAAATATCAAGTTGTTCTTTAAATATGTTACTGTGATTTCAGCTGCATTTGCGACAGCATACAGGTGAAAAGCCACATAAATGCCCAATATGCGATTATAAGACTGGAGATCATAACTCTTTAAGGCGACATATTATGCGGCATAGTGGGGTATTTTAAATTCTAATTCTTTGTCTTTTGCATTGCTAAGCATTTTTTTTTTAAATAGGATACCAAGTATTCATGTCCACATTGTAGTTATACATCTATACAAAGCGTGTCTTATAAGAATCATATATCAAGTAAACATCCAGGTTTGGGAGGTTCTTATTTCTGTTCATTATGTTCTTATCATACGGTGAATGAAAACGCTTACTTTAATCATCTTGTTGATCATAAAAATGGACTAATCAAGGATAACAGCAATGGTGATGGTAAATACTTTTTATTAAAAAACTTTCACGTTATGATTCATATTGAATTATTTTAGACAATAAAGAAATTTTATCAAAAGTCATGAAACTTGTAGAAGATAAATCTAGTTCCAATGAGAAACAATCAAAGGTAAGTTTTGTTTTTGTCATTGCAGTAAGCAAAATTAATAAAAAATACTTTTCAACAGGTTTCTGAAGAAGATGATGAAAGTGAAAATTATCTGTTATTATTGGATCATTCTAATGATGCTATAGACACAGGGGGCATTACAATTCCTGCAGGTGCCCCCTTAAATATGACTTATTAGAAACTAGAAAAGAAAAAGTTATAGTAGTAGTAATGTGCTCAAGAACTGATTATAGATCTCAGGTCTTTTTAAAGATCAATTGTTATTCAAGTATGACATGGTAATAATAGATACAAAAACAAGTGCCACAAAAAATAGACTAGACTACTAGGATAATAGTGTAGACAAATGAAGGTGTGTTGTGTTTGTATTTTAACAATTAGGTTTTAGATAGATAGTTGTTATACGACACTGAAAATTCTATATAGTTAACAGTGGTGGCTGGTGTAAACAGCAGTGTGGGGCACTATCCTATTCCTAGCATTTTTATTATTGGTAAATGAGAATATTTGAATTTATCCTTTGATGTTTGATTTCTTTAAAAAGGTAATTGCTATTGGCAATTAAACATTTAAACATTTCAATTGATTACAATTCTTTTTAGTTATAAATTGTATTTAACAGAAAGATTTGTAGATTGTGTACATTCTGTTGTTATAAAGTACATAAATATGAAAAAATATAACCTGATTCTGTAGTCACTTACTAGATGCTTCGTGGAACAAGTGGAACCATTTCACTAATACACGCTGTAAGTAGATGTATTTTTTTTTATTTTATCAAGTATAAATTATTATAAGAAGAAAACAACAGTAGTGGATTTATGAATCTACTATTTTAATATTTCTAAAGATATTAAACATCTCCTTCCAAGTTCCACCTCATACTTTATTTTTCGTTCTTATTACATAAATAACTATTAACAACAACAACAAAAAATAGAGCTATACATTTTCAAATCTGCCAACTGTGATAGAAAAGTTTTTAGTTTTTCTTAAAAAATCTCTTATGTAAAGGTATAAAAGCAATGGTAGTCACAGAATTAAACCCTCGATGAATTTCTTAATAAAAAATGTGCAGTGCTATTTAAAAAGATTGTTGATGATGTCATCACTTGAAAGCTACAAGAGATAAAAACAAATGAATAACATTAGAAAATCTGTCAAAACTAGCTGGAAAGCATTTTTTAAGTTAATCTTTTCATAAAGAATATTTACAGATCTAGGTGTATGCAGAGCTTCTGCCAGATCTTGTGTATTTTGTTTAAATAAACTTATATCAATTTTAATTTATAGGAAAACCGGCAAGACAATTCAGAAAATTGACCTAAAGTACAAGAAAGTGATGAAACCATCCCCTACTATGCAAGAACATATGGGAAACTGCTCTCTTATGAGTGGCATTGAGCTCAGTCCATGCAATGAAATGTACGAGTGGAATGTTCACTAAATAAGAAATCCCCATAACAGCATTTGACTATAGCTGTACATGCCATTACATGCTCACATATGCTTTTACTAGGAATGGCTTTTGATTGCAACTTTTCTATGTTTATTTTCCGTATTTTAGAAGATTTACTTTCTAGTAAATTTCAAAAAAAAACAGTTTTAATTACGAAAATGAAACAATTAAAGAGAATATAGTAACAGTAATTTGAGCTTATTAAAATATATCTGAATACAACATTTTCATGCATTTACTTGAATATAAGTCTGCTTATCGGCTAGGGTCACAGTTCATATACTAGAGATATTGAGGGTTCAAAATATGTAACTCATCTTCTCTAGTAGCTGGTGCACTTGTTCATTACTTGTTTTATGGATCTGCCATGATGCTTTTTGGTACATATTCACATGTACGTAGTGGTCTCATTTCCAAATTTATGCTTGACAATGCTAGTAAACGACGATTCACCTTTCATGCAGAATACATCACTAAACTCTTCTAGCATCTTGATGATTTCCAGCTTTTCCTCAATGTCCTCTTTCCACAATTGTCTGTATATTTCTTTTTCGTAGATACTCTAGGATTCTATCATGGTATTGGTCCTTGCTACATTCAATCTCTATCTATCTCTATCATATCTTTTGCTGAAATTGAATATGTGAAGACATACCTTAATTTAGTGTGGAATACAGCTGGTAAGTTCATTATTACGCCATGACTGTGCATAGATGTCCCATCTGCTCTTTCTTCAGAAAAATTTCTCAAATACTCCTTCCTGGTCAGGCCCTATTAATTCTTTATTGACCAAGGACCTCATCCCTCATTGATCCCTTATTGACAAGTAATTTTCTGGAAGGTGTATCTGAGGTATGGTATTTTGGTCAAGGTTGTTCATGGGTATTGTTAGTGGTTTTGGGGTTGTTTGACAAACATGTTGTTTGTTGTCATTAGCTTTTGTAAGTTTCAGAAGCTCAGGTTTGCCAGACTGGCTTCTAAACAATTTGCATGTGGAAAGTCGTCCTTTCGCTCCCGTTCCTGGCGTCTACAGGACAGTAGGGCTCTCCATCCAACGTGTGGTCAAAGAGATACTTCTCTTCTCGGAAATTTATGCATTCCATTGTTGATGGCACCTGTATCCCATTTCTTAAAGCGTGTTTGGTCTGGTATTTTCTATTTCCACTTTACATCCCATTTTAAGGTAAGCTGTCAACATTTCGTTGACGAGGTTTTAGAAATTTTCCGCTTTGTTGTCCAGAAAGCCCTTTACGACAGATTTGAAACAATTCCACACTACCTTTTCTTTTCCTTGTAGAACCGCTGTCGTTCATTAATTGCCGAAATTGGGGACCCACAAATATGCCCTCCTTTATCTAACTTCGCTAATATTTGGAAATTTTTCTTTTATGTACTGAAAACCTCTTCCGCTATGGTCCATACCTTTTATAAAATTCTTTATCAGCTCTAACTTTATATGCAAAGGGGGCAAATAGATATTGTTTCTATCCACAAGACTTTTTTTCTCCTACAACTATCTGCCTACTTGGCCAACTTTTCACAATATAATGCTGCGATTTAGCACGACTGTCCGACTCGCACAAAAAGCAACTGTATTTTGTAAATCCCAGTTGCATTCCTAATAACAAAGCTATAACTTTTAAATCTCCACAAATTTTGCACTCATATCGTTTATAGTCTACGCTCGTTAAAAGGCATTTTACAGTTTCATAAGATTCCTTTAGGTGAACTGAATATGCAATGGCAACTGAAAACAATGCATTGCCATTGTGCAATAGAACTGCTTTCAAACTAAATTTAGATGCATCAATGAACAGTTGCCATTCTTCTGGTTTGTGTTTATGTCCAAGGGTTTCCATCAAACCGTCAACATCACTGCAGTAGGTAAGATTGTCATCCATAGAATGAAACTCGGAAAACTTCTTTTCGCAGTTACAGAAATGACTAATTTTGGTACTGTGTTCCAATAAATTCCAACTTTTCAGTCAGGAATCAAGCAACTCGGCTTTGGTTTTGCTTAAATTCAAATCACGAACTAAATCATTTAGTTGTGCCTGTGTAATCAAATGTGGCTCAGTTCAGTCTGGAGGAATAAACTCTGGATCATTGCTAGGAACAATGTCGACGTTTTCTTCATCTAATCCTTCAAATGTTTCTGGTGGCACAGGAACTGGAAGATCAGTACAATGGCCAACAGGTCTTATCACCGATGTTAAATTAGGATACATAACAGATTTTTTAGTTTTTGCAGAGAAGCCTATCTTTGTTTTGCAGAAGTAACAATTGGTTAGATGATCCTTTTTGTTCCCTCCATATCCTAGGTACTGTGAAGGGCATACATACACGAGGACCTTTTATCCACTGTCGAAGGCGATTTGCACAAGAAACACAACAAATATGTGGTGCCCATTGCTTAACTTGATCTCCAACTTGACATCCAAAGTACAGATGATAAGCTTTCCTTATTAGGGCAGTAAAACATCATTTTTGGTGTTTAGCAGTAAACTCTCCACAAACGTAACAAAAACTGTCCAGATTGTTTGCACATTTACGGGACATGATTGATGTTTCTATAATTATCACTCAAAACACAAGAAATTTTCTTTGTTAAGCAGTGATGCAACTTTATAAAACTTCACTCGCTCCACAAAACAGTACTAACACTGAACAGGTTCATACATAAGTGGAAAGTTGAAACAATATTTACAAATATTTATCAGAGTGACATACCTGTTGATGACATGTTAATAGCTTTCTAATATATGCAGAATGCAATTACCTCATTTCCAAAACTTCTTATTGCTAATACGTAATTACCCAATGTAATTATAATTACACTGTCCACTGGAACTTCAAATGCATATATTTCAAATACCACACGTGAGAGAAAAAAATCTGAAAGCAGATTTGAATTCAGAATGAAAAGTTACATAAGGATTACCTAGTTTTGTTTAAGAACCAAAAACTCTGTTAATCAGTGTTATTAATAAAAAAGGAAAAATCACAGAATGTAGGTACTAACAGCGATTTGAGGTATTAAAATATATCTTACTATTGGATAAGGTCGTAGCTCACACCTTGTAGATATCAGGGGTTCACGATACCTATGTAACTCATGTATGTGCAATATGAAGATGCATTTATGTCATCGTAATGTGAAGGACAAGCCTGGTTCATTTCTGTCACTAAGAGGAACGTTTATACGTGCTCTGGAGGCACTAGTCATCTTCACTAGTGACAGACCTTCTGAATTACAGTACAATGTGCATAAATCCTAACTTTGAGCATTCCTTTGATATTCAAAAATGAACTACTTCATACATAGTAGTCTACTTTATCTTGGATTCTTCATTTTTGATTATTGCTAATTTTATAATTTTATTACAAAGAAAGAGAAATGTAAAACATCTAGAAAGACGCTGCTTAGCTTTTATAGTTTCGCTGATATAACACTTTATACAGAGTGTCTCAAGTTGGCTAGCTTAGTCAAATAAGATTTCAAGTTTTTTTAAATTAATAAGACTATAAAGAATCTATAAATGAGCTACATTATTAATGCTAAATCACTTCTGATTTTACCAGAAATAATAACTTTTTAATCTTAAATGGAACACCCTGTATATTTTAGTTAATTATTACTCTTTGTTTACTGCTTATTCCAACAAGGTCCATTATACTGCTGTAGATTTCCCAATTGGAATATTCCTTCTCATTTAATTACATTAAACTTTTTGATCTGCTCCTGTATAATTAAGCAAAGCTAAGTATATTTCCAGTTTTACTGACAGTTGAAAGTACATAAAACACTGTTTTTGACTAGGAGCAGTAATCAGGACAATGTGATGCAGTGGCAATGATAAAGTTCATGCGGTTGTGATTACTGCCCCTGGACAAAAGCACTGTGTAACAGCATAATTTTGAAGATGACATATTTGTCATGCTTTTAGTAAAGATTCGCTTATGTAATAAAAAAAATATGAAAGGGCTTTGAGGCTATGTCACATGATAAGTGACACAAAAGGACATGAATATTTGTGATATTCTGGGCTGGGGGTAGGTAGAGTCACATTGGCAGAAAATTTAAATGTGTTGCAGTTTCTTGTTTTGATTAACTGGTAGAGATTAAACTTCCAAAGAATTTATGAATTCTTGACTGAAATTATGCTGTCAATTGAACTAAATCTTGTTATTTCATGGAAACATCCATTAGTGCTATGGGAATATGGGTAAAAAATGAAGAAATGTCAAATTATCTAAATATCTCTTATTTAATTGGTTAAAGAACCAGCTTGGCCTATTTACCAAGTTACAGTCAAAGGCATTCTGGGAAGATAGGTCATAGACTACTATTTGATTTTTGTTTTCCCAGCTTCAGTCGATCATCTTTGATAGTGTAAAATTGGCCGTAATTGTGTGATGCTGCCTTTAAAATTTAAGGTTATGTAATTTTGAAGTCTAAACTACAACTATATCTAAAAGTTATTAATATTTAAAATAATAGCTGAGATTTAAGGTAGAAGGAATACTTGACTGGAAGTAAAGCAGAATTCGAAATAGTAAAATTCCTATACATATTAAGAATTGCAACTTTACAATGAAAAATGCCACATTGGATGGAAAAATGAATAATAGTCTATGATCTCTCTGTATGTTACAGTTACACTAAACAAGTTTATGTTATTGTTGCACCAATAGTGTAAGATTCAAACTTGCTGTTCTTTCAGAGCAATAACATTATCCGTCCAGTAGTTTCAAATATTATGTTTATCTTTATTTATTGTACCTTACAAACAACCATTTATTCAGCTTCTACAGAACAAAGAATCATAATTATGTGTGATTGTCAAATAATGCAGATTGAAAGCAAGTTGGTTGAGAGCTAGCAGCATTAAAAAAGCAAAAACTCATTCTAATAAAACCTATTACTGCCCTATCATTTTAGAATTTTACCAGCTGCCACTAGTATTAGTTGCTACTATATTATACTCCTTCATGATTCAGAATAACTTCTGCATTTATATTTTCATAAGAAAGGCTGTTACAAATTAAATATGAATAGGAACATGTGTAACAGTTATTATGTGATTGTGATCCTTTTGATTAGCATTTAATTTGTAACATACTGTACCTATCAGGTGAGATTATTGAATAGGCAGCAAAGGCTGTTTATTATATTAATATGTTGCAACAAATTTGTTCCTTTGTAATGCATATAGTACATGCCTTATCAATTTGTCCAACTTGTCTTAATGCATAGCTCCTTTGAAGACATTAAAGGAAGGCAAAGCCAGAAAGTGCTTCTCAGCTTATTCATAGTTTCAAGTAATGGTATTAAATATATGATTGGGTTGTATGTTGTCTGCGTGTCCGTGATGAATATTAATACAATGTCTCATTTGAGAAGTTCCCAACTTTAAATCAAAAACATATCGAGATGGATTACTGAACAATAAAGATTGGGCAACACACGTCAAATTTTTTTCAATGAAATGCCTCACTGGAAATTTAAGACAGCATAAGATAAATTTGAGTTATAGACTGAGACACCTTGAACTTAATTCTACCTTATATTATAAAGATTGATCGACTAATCTCATAATTGTGTTTTCATCATATATAATTCCGCTTATATGAAGACTTATGTATCGTGAAGTTGATTCTGAATCATCAACGTAAAAGAGATTATTAGACGATAATATAATTAAGTATTTCATTATATATGTATTGTTTATTAGTAAGATTAGTTTGTGAATTAATTCTGTTTATGCAACAGAATCATAGTGAAAACATTGCAATTTTGTAATTTTTAATTAATTGTAGCTAAATCTTTAATTTTCAAGGTAAAATTTGAGGTTATAGCAAATGTGACTATTTGTAATTTAACCTAAATTCAAATATCATATATAAATCAAGACATAAAATAGTTCAGCATTATAATAAAAAATTATGTTTTAAGCTCTATACAGGGCTCTGTTCTTTTTTAAAAAAATTAATTTTTAAACATTCAATAAAGTTATTAAACCTCTCGAACATAATGTAATAACATTTTTAAATTACATTTCTCGAATTACTCGTTATAATTTACTACAACTTTATGCCATTGTGTTCCAATGAATGAATATAACAGGAAATCTTACATAAGAGTCATAGAGAAAAGAATTTCTATGTTTGACTTAATATATTAGGGTTATTCTTATGTTAAGAAGCGATGCATGTCATTAATAATCTTACTGCACCAATGCTTATTTACACAATAAAGTTAAATAAAATCTAAAACATATTCTTCTAGTAAATAAAATACAATCCACTTTATATTAATGACATGCATGACTTAATTAGGTAAATTACGTACTATATAAATGTAAAAAAATGTGATATTAGTAGTAATTTTGTACATTAATATTTTCAAGTTAAATAAACAATATAAAAAAAATACAGTTTTAAATATACTCATTGCGCCACAATTGGTTTTGGTCTAGTTTTAAATATGATTTTTCGCTTTATTATGGATTTTACGACATATTCAGTATTGCCATCTTCAGATAGTATTTTCTGAAGCATAGCAAATGGTGTATCAAGGGTTACTTCTTTACCATATAATAAATGATGACCACTGATCAATACAGGCACTCCAGCATCTGTGAAATGAAGGTCTCCTATCAACTGACCTTCAAGAGGAGAATCAGAATGGGATTTCAAATCGCCCTGCAGTTCAACTATAGCCCACTCATTGGAGACTCCTTCATTTCCTCTGTAACAAAAAATTTATCTATTGGAAAATTCAATCTTGGTGATCACCATAATAAAATCTATAATGAACAAAGCCAAAAAATTCTTTCTATTCAAGATATTTGGATAGTTAATTACATAGTAATTAAAGAGTTTAAGAGAATATTCCACTGTCACATATGGGACAAACAATGGTTTAAATGTAAATCGAAGACACCCCGTTTCAAGATAAAATGGAAATAATTGGAGGATATGTTCAGGAAGTTCAAATAAAAATAAACTCGTATGGATAAGTTTCATTCTTATCTATTACAGAGATAATGAGTTCCTAAATTGTTAGTATCATTTTCTTTTTGACAGAGTAGCATTAGTGTATGCAACAAAAGTGCAAATGAGAAAGATATTGCTTCATCTGTTGCAGTTATCATAAAAGATAATCACCATTGATTCATCCCAACAATCTATCCAAACAATTAACAAACAAGCCGACAGTTGGTGGTGATGTTTTTGAGAATATTCTGAATGTGTTTAGTTACCAATTAAATGTTATTTGTGCTGTTTGTAAAGAGATCTGTAACGAATGAGAATTAGGCTTTAACATATTGGTTTATTTTTCTTATTTTGACTTCCTAAGTACACCTTCCAAATATTTCCTTTTCCTCCGGAAACACCCTGTATAAAACATTTTTTTCTTTATGTCATTTTAGTACTAATTTGTAAAAGCTTTCAGCTTTTACTATAAAGTAGAACTCATTTTGGAATTGTTGAAGTGATTCGTCCTTAATTTTTATCAATATGACTGTTTCCCAAAATCAAAATAAGCAGAAGCCTGAATCTGTCTTATCCAAGAGAAGGAAAAACAAAGCAGTTAAAGCAGGATCTAATTTATTGTAATCATGCCCAGGGCCAATCAGAGGGAGGGGGACAGGAAGGGCAGCTACCCCGGACTCGCAATATTAGGGGCCTCAACTTGACAACTCATTATGTAAAAATATAGGAGAAGGCAAAGTGATGTCACGACTCGTACAACAGCTTTAATTTCACAATTAAATTCCCCAAGAAAATATTCGAGAAAAACTTTTCCAATTCTTAATATAGATAACACTTTTTGCTTCAACTGTCCATAGCTAAAATAGGTATAGAATTTATAATCAATAGAGTCTGCTATTGTCATAGTTACCATTGCTAAGGTAACTAACTCACATTTCATTGAAGCGTCCCATCTAAAATAGAACATTTGCATGTTTATTGGCTTATGTTAATCACATTGACTTAAGAGAATAATAAGAAATAAAACTTAAATTAAAAATGTATACCTTCGTAGAAAAATTACAAATAGTGAGATGATATGATAATAACTTTAGCTTACGACAGGTTTCAGATTTATTTCTTGTTACTTTCCCTGATCGCCCTAAACCTAGTAGATTAACAATTTTGAGTATGATTAATACCCTGAAAAATAAGGATTGTATTGGGTCGACACATAATAAGGGAGTGAGGGCTAAGTCTGTTTTCGCTGAGGAAATATGTGACCCTAGATGATAAAATACCTAGTGTGTCCAAATACGTTTTCGAGAAAAATGCATTTAAAGTTATCAACTTCAATTATGGTCTTGTCATTCGATTTTGATCAAAACATTTCGTATCCTAACAGCCCACAACAAGTAGGCTCTGCTTACTTCAAGGCTGGTTGCAAATGCAGTATTTTTGAAACTAATAATGAGAAAACAGGAATACACATGAACTTCCTAATCGACAAAACAACGGTCCGAATGCAGCTAGTATAAGCATGTTACATCATTACCTAGAAACACATCCATCAGTCGATACACTAATTCTATTTTCTGATAACTGTGTGTCCCAAAATAAAAATAATGTGATGCTGCACTACCATGTATGACAATGAAAAAAAACTTGAAAATTATGTTCAACTTTCTTCTCACAGGTCATACAAAATTTGCGTCAGCTGCAATGTTTGGGATCATTCAATTAAAATTTAATAATAAAAAATTTCAAAACCACCAAGAACTATATGCGAGCGATTCCAAACAGAATTACTTTCTGAAAGCTCTTTATGGAAAAAATTAATATTAGTGCAGATATCTCACAAAATATTATTTTTATGGACAAAGCCACTATCTATGTTACCATCAGCGAAGTGAACTCACAAAATTGCAGGTATTGACGTAGAAACAATTTACATTTGTATAGCATCAGTAAAACACAGTGACCATCCAAAGGTAACGTTTGGGCAAGTATCGTAGGTACTAACATTATAGGACATGAAGCCAGTTTTAAATAATTTAAATTTGAACATTCGCGAAGATATATAATTCCATAATGTCAGAAGAGTAAAGAACTACTTAAATGAAAATTTTCCACGTCCTTGGATTTGGCGAGGTGGTAAAATATCCTGGCCTGCTAGGTCATCAGATATATGAAAACCAAGGTTTTTGATGGAATGCTGATGGATTTTGACCAGCTAAAACAAGCTGTATCAACAACTATCACAGCAGAACGTTACATAAAAAAAAGTTTTTTTCTACAACCGTCAAAAAAAAGGTTAGATTTAAGCATCGCCAAGGATACGGGAAACTTATCATTTTTTTCACATGGGAGCAAAATATATATTTTACACCCATGTGCGCAAAAAATGTTTCACGCACATGTGCAAGAAAAAAAACAAAACTGGCACATTAGGTAACTGCTTATTTTTGCAATTTAATACTTTATTATTTTGCATTTTCATTGCACACTTGTTTTGTATAATTTACTTCAAAAATTCATATAATAATGTTTGAAGGTTGTAGAAAAAATGTTGTTTGTATTTCGTGAGCGAAATCGGTGATTTTTTGGCGCATTCGAATGACTTTTGCCTCGACCTAATGGTCTCGGCAAAAAATGCCATTCTCATGCGCTACAAAAAATCACTGATATCCTGCACTTAATACAAAATACCAAAAGTGACTAAAGCAAGTGAATTAAAAGACCTTAGACCAATTAGTATATTACCCACGATGTCAAAAATCTTAGAAAAGGTTGTTTACTTATTCTTAACTGAATATATTTGCGAGAGTAAAATATTGCCACCTATTCAGTCTGGGTTTCGTAAACATCACAGCACTACCACCGCAATGCTTAAGATAACTACAGATATAGCGAGAAACATCGATAAATCAGAAATCACTTATCTTGTGCTTTTAGACTATAGCAAAGCATTTGACGTTGTTAACAGAGACCTACTTTTAGCGAAATTACATTTTTATGGAATCTCCGATGAAAATTTGCAGTGGTTTAAAAATTATGTTACAAACCGGTTTCAAATGGTAAAAATTGATAATAAGATTTCTGAAGAAACTGAAATGAATTATGGTGTCCCTCAAGGAAGTGTTTTGGCACCTATCCTTTTCACAATTTTTACGGCTGATCTTCCAAATTCTTTGCAACATCAATGGGATATTCACCAATATGCAGACGATACTCAAATATATAAATCGTGTTTACCAGAAAAAAGTAATGACTTAATTACAGAGCTCAATCTTAATCTGCAAAATATTCTAGAATGGTCGAAAAAGAACGGATTGCGTCTAAACTCTGAGAAAACCATCGTGATGTGTATTGGTACAAGAAATTTAATTTATAAAGCTAAACAGAATGCTAGAAACCAAATTATGTTAAATAATTCTATTCTAAATGCTAGTGAAAGTTCCCGCGATCTTGGATTAACTATAGACCATAATCTAAATTTTGAAAGGCATGTTGTCAAAAAATGCAGCCAGTGTTACATGAAATTAAAGTCTTTGTGGAAATTTAAAGATATTTTACCGCCAAATGTAAAATGGAATTTAGTTGACGCCCTTATCTTACATCATCTTGATTACTGCAGTTCCGTCTATTTCAACTTTTTAACATCTCGAATGAAGAGTACCTTGCAAATTCTTCAAAATTGTTGTTTAAGGTTTGCATATCAAATTAATAAAAGAGAACATATTACGCCTCATTATAACAGTTTAAATATTTTAAAATTGGAAAATAGATTTACACGTTTGTATGGAACAGTCCTATTTAATGTTTTAAAATCAAAAGAACCATATTATTTATATAAATTATTAGTTAAGCGATCAACAATACATAGTTGTGATTTACGTAACATGGATATGTATAAATACCTAAGCACAGAACTAACAAATTTAAATGTTGTTATGAATTTACAGCGCCTAAAATATTTAATAGTCATACAAATTTATTTCAAGAGTGTACTTCAACAGCTCAGTTCAAAAGAAGTTTTAAAAATTGTTTATTAGATTTCCAGAAATTGTGATATTTAATTATTTGTTTATTTTGTGAGGGAGAAAGTGAAAAACAGCCTTGCTGACCTTTTTTCTCATTGAACGTTAATATCTTTCTTTTTATTTTTTAAATATATATTGTATTATTACGTTCAATAAATATTATTATTATAATTCTTGATGAAGAGTATAAGTCATTTTGTTGCTAATGTGCTAATGATAAAGTGTGACACTAATATTCATTTAATGAAACTAATGAAGCACTTTCATAGTTTGACAGTGTTTGGCTGATAACATCTTATCAACAATTTCCATAAATTTTAATTTTCTTGTTTGGAATATTGGTTAGCGTTGATTTCATTTTGATATCTTGTTTAGTTCCAAAGGTATTTGGCGTTGGAAGTTTTTAAAAACACATCTGGTATAGATATAATTCGAAAGTTTTTGTTTACTAATAATTGTAATCATATA
>VTPC01005737.1:43348-58403 GCA_011009095.1 Ignelater luminosus
ATTTGAAGTAGAACTAACGAGTACAATACTTATAAAAAGAATGAAAACTGCATACAAACAGTATCACAGGAAAAAATAATAAACAGGAACTGGTAGTTTTGACTTCTTGGAAAAGTTGTTCAAAATAATTCTCATGATTAAAAAACTATTAACTTAACCGCACTTTTTGTCAAAGGCTTAACTTTTTGTAAATGCTCTATAATCCCTAAGTTGAGTAAACTGTTTGTAGGAAAACCAATCTCAAGTTAGCCTCTAAATTTCTTAAATAACGGATGTTTATTAGCAGAAGAAGAATTTCTCTTAAATTCATAATAAACAGCATCATCTGCACCAGACATTGAACCCATATGTCCAACACGCCTTGTACCACCTGGTCCTCCTCGTGGGCCTCCTTCTCCAGGTATTCTTTCATCCTCACAATCAATATCACTAGCTGCTAGAACCTATTAAATGAAAAAAAAATTAAATCTGAGACAAATCAAAAAGTTAACAGATAGTACCTGTTGTAAAAGTTGACCTTGTTCTTCTCTATTTTTATATAATAAATCTGGTTCCTCATCCATTCCAGCTAATTTAGTAATAACTTTATAACTATAACCCTGATCAATTAAAAATCTCTGTCTTTTACGAGAATAATTCATTTCCATTGTATCTTGCGAAACAAGGGTGTAAAAGAATGCATTATATTCTTCAGCAATAGCTCCTTTTTTAGCACGAAGAATACGTCCTAAACGTTGGGCTTCTTGTCTTCTTGAACCACCATGAGAAGATATTTGAATCAAAACGTTGGCTTCAGGTAAATCAAATGATGTGTCAGCCACTTTACTTACAAAAATTGTGTTCACTTTGGGATTGAATTTGAAATTTTGAAGAATTTGAATACGTTCACTTTGAGTCGTTGGTCCGTAAATATATGGTTTATTCATCTTTATTGCGTAGTGTTTCAAAGCAAAGACATTATCAGAGAAAACAATTGTTTTGTCACCTCTTCGTTCATGATAACGAATTAAATATTGCGTAGCTCTAAATTTATTGGGGTTCATTACATATAATAGTAAACGTTTGCTTGTTTTACATACTAAATATTCCCGATAGAATTCAGGTGTCATAGGACACCAAACTTCTGCGCATTGCACCTACAAACATGAACATTAGAAAAATCGAAAACAATTGATTTCACTTTCAATACTTACTCTGGCAATGAATCCTCGTTTTTGTAATTCTAACCAATTAGCTTCGTACAGTTTTGGACCAATTAAGAAATTCAAATCAGCAATCTTATCGTCCTCTCTAAGTAATGTAGCTGTCAAACCTAATTTGCAATGAGACTGTACAATAGTTAATACACGTCTAAACATCTTTGCAGGAATTGTATGTACTTCATCCAAAACCATTATACCCCATTCTTGTTCTTGTAACCATTTCATTGTTTGTTCAGCTTCCCATGAACGTCTTTGTGTATGTGTTATCATTGAATAAGTTGTAACTAAGATACCACAACCCATCGGTTTATCTTTAGCTTCAGATGTAAACCGACATATCATGCTATCATCAGCTGTCGACCACATTTTAAATTGTTGTTTCCATTGTTCAACAGATACACCTGAGTTACACAAAACTAAAGCTCGCTTACGTACAGTACAGCATGCTGTAACTCCGACCAAGGATTTTCCAGCTCCACAAGGTAACACAATCACACCAGATCTTGCTCGTCCATTACCAAACATTTTACGCAAACTTTTTTCCTGATAAGGTCTTAATACGGCTGATGGTTTCAAATCTATATTTATATCAGGATTGACAGTGTCATTTCTAAAGTCATACTCGGCTAGTAGTGGATATTCCAATTCAATGCAACGTTTTTGAAGAACTTCAATCTTTTCTTGATTAACTTCAAATGAAACAGTTTTTAAAGACAATTCTTCCTCATCCTCTTCTTCATTATCCATCTTCTCATAAAAATTTGTTATATCATCTGGTACTTCTGTTTCTTGCGTTTGTTGTTCACTTGATGGACCTGCTTTACTACCAAATGCAGGTATATTTTTCTTATCTTGAATTTGTGTGATAAAACCATCTTCACCTTCTCCTTCATTTTCAACGCTTCTTCTCAATCTACATTCCTGTATAACCGGATCTTTTAATATTTTTTGAAGCACTTCTGGAAAAACGCTTTCAACAAAATATTTATTATGTTTTAAGACTAATTTGACTTTCCCATAAGATAATGTACACAATTTTATGAACTCAATGATACCTTCAGGAACAGAAGTTTTACTAAGCCGTTTCAAATATTCTATAATATCATGCGTTTGTAATCCAACACTTACTGCAGCATATAATGAATATGCAGTAAGTTTATATTCATGAATATGTTCAGGTCTGCATACAGGTTCTGATATAGCAATTAGAAAATCATGCGCATGTTTATATACAGGAGAAAATGATTCCAAGAAGATATGTCCATTTGGAGCAACCCATAATGGACGAGATGCGTGATCTGATTTCAATTCCATCTGTGAACGATAATCTTTACTTCCAAACTCATCTTCTTGAATGCTGTGGTCATTGGTTTCAGCATTGCGCGCTGCGGCTCCTGGAACTGCAGTATTTTCACTGTCATTAGTTGCTTCTTCTTCTTCATAGTTCCATTCTTCTTCTTCATCTCTTTTTCGTTTCTTTGATTTGCCTTCGGTTTTTGAGCTGTAGCGTTTTGGTGGGCCCATTGTAGTTAATGAATATTGCTAATAATCAAATTATTGTTATGTGGTATTTAATATTTAGAGAAATTTTTAAAGGATTTTATCAATTGCAGTTAGAAATGAATAATTTTCATTAAAAAGCCTGCATTATCAAAATAAGATTTAAATACAATAATTAATACTAACGTCATGCAAAGCTTCAAAATGATTCCATGTATTAATTAATGGAATCTACTACATTACACAATGCATTATTGACAATAAAATAGTAAAGCGATTTCTCGTAATAAAATCCTTTAATAATGCATTTAACTATTTTAATTATTTACTTACCTTACATAAATAATTAATTAACACCGCAAACCCCACAGAGGATTACTATCACGACTATTAAATTGAAACGCAGTAACCTCAAAAAAGCCAAACTCGATTTACAGCTCACTTCGCGTGGTTAGAACCGTTAGAACAGATAAATTATTTTATTAGGTTAGATCATTTTAGAAGAAAGGAATTATATGATAAGAATGTATATTTAAGAGCAATAATGCACTACTTACATCTTAACTGGCATTCTAACAGCCATTCTGCAGAAATTGTAGATGCAAATGCGTTTAAAACAAATTTTTAAACTTTCACAGTAAGCGCGGGATTCAAGCAGATTCAAGTTTGCAGCAAACTTCATACGTATCGACATACACATTTATTATTTTAGAGATGGATGGAAGGTACGGAGGCAACATTGAAATACACAATATGTTAAACAAATAAATATATAAACAATAAAAGACTGACACATCTTTGCATCTAGAACACAAAATATCAGAGACAGAGAAAAATTAACTTGACGAGAGTAAGTAAAAAAAAAATGAAAAAGCTTGAATAACAACAGCGTACATCTCTACAATATCTTTGTTGGCAACGCTGTTATGGTTAAATAAAAAAAATAATAGCACAAGTGTATGAAATATGACAACATTGTGAAAACCCCACGTGTTTGAAAGTGTTTTGAAAGTATGAGGTTAATGTTAAACGATTTTTAAAAGAATTTAAAAGATATTTTAAGAAAACAATAATGTCTAATTGTAAGATACACAATGTACGTTTTTATAAACCCAAACCGGAAGCTATATATTGTATGGCTTTGAATAAATCATCGAAGAAACTTGCAGTTTCTAGGTAAATATAACCTATAAATTACTCTTAATAAATTGATTTGATCTCTTTTAATTTATTATTCAGAGCCGATACCAGCATAGAGATATGGAATCTAATGCATACTCCATTTATCGAACGTACCATACCCAGCATGCACGACAACTACAGCATAGAAGACATCGTTTGGTCCAAAGACAAGTTATTCAGTGTAGGATTACAAGGCTTTCTAATTGAATATGATCTTTATTCTTTGACAAGAAAGAATATGATGGCTGTAACAGGTGAAGCAGCATTCTGCTTAGATGTAAACAAAGATAATACAAGTGTAGCTGTAGGAACGGAACAGGGTTACTTAAATATTTTTAGTATACAAGACGATGAGATTCTATTTAGTAAATTTTTGGATAAACAAGAAGGTCGAATCTTATGTTTGAAATATGATCCTAGTAGTAAATATATTGTGTCTGGCAGTGTGGATGCTATTCGTGTATGGGATGTTAATTCCGGTCATGCTTTACATAAAATGACTACAGGAAGATCGGAAGCTAATAAAGTGACTGTTGTATGGTGTTTACATGTGTTGCAAGACTTAACAATTATTAGTGGTGATTCAAGAGGCAAACTTACATTTTGGGATGGCAAAATTGGTTCTCAAATAGAAAGTTATCAATCACATAAAGCTGATATACTTGCCTTATGTGTGTCTGAAGATGAAAAATCATTATATTGTGCAGGAACTGATCCTAATATTGTGAACTACGTTGAAGTAAATGTTAAAGAAGGAAATCAAAAATGGGTGAAAAATATTCAACGTAAAGTGCATGATCATGATGTAAGAAGTCTCGTTCTTTATGATAATAAATTATATTCTGGTGGAATTGACGGATATCTAGCATGTAGCTATTATCCCCCAAAAACTTTAATTAAATATCCACCAATTTTACAAAACCCATGTGTTACAGTATGTTCAAAATCAAGATTTATACTCTTGCGTTATGCTAAACATTTAGAAGTTTGGTCTTTGGGAAAAAGTGCCGATGTAGAAAATAATTCAGGACTTTTACCTTTAGCAACAGAACCAAAACATTTATTAACATTAAACAGAACGGTTAAAAGTGATGATGGGAGAGATGTCGCTGAAGGTATAATTTGTTGCTCATTATCCAGTAATGGAAAATGGATTGTTTTTAGTACAGATACTGTGCTTCGATTGTTTCATTTTAATTATGTAAGTTTATTTTTCTGTTGAATTATTTCTGATTTGATTATTTAGTTTTTTATTGCAGAATGAAGGTGAAACTCCAGAATTGGTTCCAGTTGATAATTTACCAGACGAATGTTCTGTGAGTGTTCAAGCAGTATTTACAGAAAATAGTTCCCAAATGATACTTGCTCCACGTGGTGGAAATATTCAGGTTTACGATTTAAGGGAAGGCACTCCTATTCTTGCATTTACTATTCCTACACAACAATGTAGGTGTTAATGGAGATTATTGTGTTATAAAAGTAAACAACAATTAATTTATTTTTTTATAGCAATTAAGGATACTATAACATTCTTAACAGTTTCTTCATGTGGTCAATTCTTAGTAGCAGCTGATCCTCAAAGTCGCATAGTGGTTTGGTATATTAAACAGGGAAAATGGAATTTACAGTGTCAATTGCCAGTTTACAATAGTCCACCTACAGCTATGGGTATTGAAGCAAATTCCAGAGGATTAGTGGTAGTTTATGCTGATCATAAAGTAAATAATGAATTAAATATCTTCAGAATCTGTAATTTTATTAATTTCTAGATCATTGAATATGATTTTGCATCAAAGGCGTACACAAAGTTTTCCAAGTCACTAAGTCAGAATCATCCAAAAAGTTGGCCAAATAGATTGTTTGCTGTTAGAAATATTACCTTCGATCCAAGATCAAAAAATGTTACAATCCTTCATGATGATTCAAATATAGTTGTTATCGATCAAACTAAGGTAGGTTAAGCTAGTATAACGTTGGATGTCTTTCACATTATGTTAATGCAAAAACTATGATTGAGATAAAAAAGTCATCTAGAAAGCCTTAGGGTTAATTTTTAAAAATTTATGTTGGCACTGCCACTAACATTGCTTTCTTTTCAATCGATATTTTATGCGTGACAGTATCAAATAAGGTTATGTATTTTAAAAACAGTTGAGTGAAACATGCAACATCAGTTGTTCTTGATACTAGTGTGCCTTGATATTATTTTATTAATTAATGTCATTAGAAAAAATGACATTAATTTACTGTAGATTTTGAGGTTAACTTTGATAGATATCAAATTAGGTACATAAACAAAAAAACATATTTGGTTATACCTCGCAAAACGATTACAAAAAGCTTTCAAAAGAAGATTTTTAACAATAATAATAATAGTAATAATAGTTTATTGATGCAGGAAACAATCATTATATTTACACAAGTGAATAAATACTGCATGATTGAAAATTAGATTATTTGGAGTAGGCCATGATTAAATTTTTTTGGTTGGCACCATTGATTTTAATATTCAAATGACATGATATTGGTGTTTTAGAAAGTTAGGTTAATTTCATATAAATAAAATAGAAAGATCAGTGTGTTTTTGAATTACATTCTTTTCAATTCAATAATTTTTAATTTAATTTTAATTTTAATCTTATGTTTATGTTTTTGGCTGGCTTATCTGGTTTTTGTAGCACAATAACCTCAGCAGTTTTGAGGCATTTAGGTACCTACATGTTTTAATTTAAAACATACATTGAAGAGATATGTCAGTATGACGATGGGGATATTTCATCAATTTCTTTGTGTTAATGTTCACATCAATTTCCTGTTCTATCTTATAGGTCGTCACTGGTTTAATAGTTAGTTTTGGTTGGTGATAATTCTTAGTCACGTTGACTATAGATTGGATATCACGTGGTTGAAAGACACTATGCAAATAGTTCAGCTTTCTCATTGTCTCTGCATGTCCACAGACTTTGTGCATTTTTCAGCAGCAGTGTTTGAACCAGCGGTCTCTTGAGTCTACGAGTTGATTTCCATAGTGAATAGTCCTTGTTTGCATCTGACTTAGATTTTCCAGATAGTTTTGAAGGCTTTTCTTGTTTACTTCCTCGATTAGTTGGTTTAACTGGTTACTAATTCTGTTAAATGTAGTTTAACACATCTGGCTTGGTTCTTGATACTTTAAGCACTGTATAGCTACTGTCGCAGCCTTGTGCACCAGGTCAATGAAGTGCTGTGCTTGCTGTTCTAGTTCTTGGGTTATGACTCTTTGACTGTGACTGATATCCTTGTTACCATCTATCTCCAAACTGTTTGAGAAACTACTATTGAAGCAATTCAAACCTCTTGTAGAAGATATAATACCCGGACTTTCAGTTTGGTTTCTGTAATAAACCTTCTACCATCGACCAAACTCATCGCATCGTTACTGTGATGGAACACGCACTAGAAGAAAAGACGTACTGTTCAACAGCATATTTAGACGTCTTGCAAGCGTTTGGCAGAGTGTGGCATGAAGGCCTTATCCATAAGTTAAGCAACCTTCTCTCAGGTATCTTCTGCCAGTTGTTGGAATCATACATCACCAATCGAAAGTTCAGAATGGTACAAGGAGATGCAAGATCTGGCTTCTATCTAATCCAAGTGTAGTGCCTCAGGGTAGACCTATCATGTACCTGATATAGGTATACTGCAGACATTCAAATGACAAAAGTAATAACCATGGCCACATTGGCTGAAGCTATGCAGGAGCTACAAACAGTGCTTGACAAGATATCTAAATGGACAAGGAACTGGAAGATCAAAATTAATGAGTAAAGTCCTGACGTTTTAGGTTTCTGCCTCCCACCAGTCTCGCACATGCGGCTATTGCAACGCATGCATTGCTTGTGATGCCTACTTCGTTGGTGGGAGTTGATTTTTGAATTCCAACCTAAAACGTCCGGACTATGTTAATGGGCAAAAATCCGTTCAACGCTCAGGAAAAAAGACGCACATTAACATGTCTAACTGAACGATATATCTGTTTCTCAGGCTGAATCTGCAAGATACCTTGGTATTCATCTTGATTCAAGGCTAAACTAGAAACATCATGTCAAACAAAAATTCCGTCAAATTAGACAGAAATTTCATAATATGTATTGGATCATAAGTCGTCACTCCAAGCTAAGTGTATACTCCAAACTACTAATTAATAATACCATAATCAAACCAGTTTGGATGTACGGCATCCAACTCTGGGGCTGCACAAAGACATCTAACCATATGATAGTATAACTTTGCCAGAACAAGTTTGTCTGAACAATTACGAATGCATATAGATATACCAGAAATGAAGACCTTAAGATTACGTAATGAAAATAGTACTTTGCTAAGTTTACTACATAAATAGTCAACATGATGGTCTCACCTTAAAAGAGGTCCAGATCCAAATTATTGGCTAAACTTTAGATTTTTAAGGAAAAACCCATTTTGTCGCTTAAATACAATAGATTCCTATCAAATGAATCATTGGCAACAGCCTGCAGCTCAACATTTTTTTCAATGATCTCAGCTTCTGAGATACCAGCATTGAGGGTTGTGGTATCATAAGCATAAAAAATAAATTTTGAGTTTAGATCACTCCTGACTAGAACTTGGGTTTCAAATATTTGCAAATTTAAATATTACAAAAGATTTTTATAATCAGCAAAAACAAGGTTGAAAATTTGATTAAGTATATACTTGTGAGTCCAGTAAAGATGCTGTATTTTGCCTGTGACTACTTGTTTATTTATTATTTTCTCATATTGTGTTTCTTTAATAAACACTTATAAGATGCTACTGGATAAATATTCAATGCAATCTGTTACACCTAAAACTTTGTGAGCAAGTGCTTGTCAGTTTTGGTATGGTATAGTGTTACAGGGAATCGGGAAAATTTTTTCCCAGCAATGTAGAAGCTCTGACATGCCAAATTTGTTTATTCTCTCAGTTAATTTAACCTTCCTTGACATTGCTGCTTTGAATATAACTGGCAAGTTGGAACTTGTCCATGTCGAGGGTTATATTGATAAGTGGGAATGAACTAGTGCTGGTTTTCATAGTGGAAACCTTGCTTACTATGACAATTTGTAAGCTATACAGATTACCTGAGAGTCCAGTCATACCTAATGTATGTATTGTGTTGTACATTTCTGAATTTTATGGCCAGCATCACTGTGTCTTTAAAACTCTTGAAATTCTTCCTTGAGAATTGCAATTCCTTTTGCCATGAAGCACATGCCAAGTTCTTGTGTGGCAGCCATTAGATTTATTATGTTCATTTGCTTCTTTCATGTGGTGACATGTTTTGTTAGAAAAGTCTGTGGTTTTTCCTATGGACATGTATTAGTTCCAAAGAGTAGGTTTCTGAAAATCAGTATGTACTTCCTCTTTGCAACATCCTCTACCCAGTAGCAGTTAAGAATATAAGCTATCTTCCTTTGGTTTCTCTTTTTTAAGTTTGCAAGCTTTTTGGTGAATACTTTAAATGGTTCCCAAGGAAAGAGTTTGAAGTGTCCTACGACTTTCTAATAAGTATTGTTTATTTTTAGTTTTTAAACAGGCTCTTGACCCAAAATTTTGCAGTACTGTAACGAATCCCTTTGGTTGATTCTGTTTTGATAGGCGGAGTTGAAATCTCCTTTTTTGCAAGGAAATTGATATCAAAAGTTTTGTTACCTTGGATACCCACAAGAAATTTACTTGATATATTCAGCTAGGGTTTAAAGTTTGTTGAAGCATTCTAGTACAGTGCTGCTTGACTGTCTGAACTGTTTAGATTTTTTTATTTTGTAAATTCTTCTCTTATTTGTTCAATAACCAGTATTTTTGTTTGGAAGACTGTGGGGTAAGGTTTCAGGTCTCTAGAAAATGTATTTCCCCAGTTCTTGGTATCTATCTTGGTCTTGCATGAAATTCTTTAGGAGCTCAGCTGTTTTATTACTCATAAGGGACACTGAGTGTCTCATATCTACTAAAGCAGTGTATTGACGACCCCAAATGGTAATTAATGTGAATGAAGAATATCTAAGATTTCAAGACATAACTTCTTGTACTATACTGTCCAATACAATTCCAGCGCACAGTGTTTTTGTGGATTAGGGATTCTTGAATGTGGGTAGAGACAAAAGGGTTTGATTCACTAATGTTTTATGCAGCCACATTTCTAACACAGTATCTTTTCTTGGAGTGACATTGGAGCGTGTACTGCCAGTTCGGATCTTGAGAGGGTAAATTATGACTGTTTGGGCTTGGGTGTTATTGGATCTTCTGTTGATTTCTCACTTTTATAGGTTGTTACAGTGTAGCCAGAACAATCCTTTGTTTTTGATCTTACTATATCTTCTGATAAGGGTGTACAGTTCATGATATAGATTATAAGCCAACTTGTCTTTTTCTATGGCTGATTTCCGTTTGGAGATTTACTCTTGAAATTGGTCGTCAGGTATAAATTCTTAATAAAATTATCGATGAAGTGTTTTCAATTTTGTTGTCAGACTTGTCGTTTTACGTACCAATCAAGCGTATTTCCTCTGAGGATGACTGTATGCCATAACCATTGCTTCTGATTTCGAAACTGAGTGGAGGGGTGGCAGGTAAGAAATTCTATTGCTTCTTGTTAATGAACTGCATGATGAAGAATTACGATAGGGTTGTTTGCAATAGTACGAAGTTGTGCAACTATTGAAATAAGTTTGTGATGACATAGTTATTGACAAGAATACAGAAATTGATAAAAATGACATCTCGAGATTTCTTTGTATTGCTTTTTGTAATAGTAGTTGTACGTGTTGCTGACATCGCCTGCGTCCTGATTAGTTAAATTAGGTAAGTATTTTTGAATGTCACACAAGAGATGCCTACGCGAGTTGGTTTTACCATCGTGGTGGGTCAATCTTGACTTGTATGGGGTAATGTTATGAAGGTTATGTCATCAGCTTAGCCAATAGTCATGAGTTTTGGTTAATTAAGACATCTCAGGAGATCACGCACGCTTAAAACACCACTGTGGGTATCCTTGTCCAATACGAAATTGCACGGTGTTGATATTAATCTTTGTCCTAATTTTTGATTTTGATATTATTAGACCTTGTGCGGTCTAAGAACTACATGTACGTCATCAACGAAAATGCGCCAAGTATGACGTCATTAAAATCGCAGTGGCGTAACATGGCAGTTCTACAAAGTTAGTTAATTACTCCCCTATATCAGTGAACTTGGACTGGTCCGACCTATTTTCGTCAACTGCGCATGACGTCATCTATGAAAATCGCACGAAGTCTAGTAATTGAAATTTAATAATTTTCACTCTTGTTTGAAAATTCTAAGAAGTTTCTTGACCCCTCCTGCTGTATGCTTAGCAACCAATAAGTTTTATAGTTGTAAAAGTGTTGTCATGTAATGTTTACAAAATAAAAATATAATCTCGGATGTTGTATTTAATCTTATAATCAATATTACTACAATAAATTATTGGAAATAATCAATTTTCTTAAAAATTCTTTTGTATTGTGTTATTTTATAAAAATTGATTCACGCACTGAAAATGTTATTGCTATTTTTGACAAAAGAAAATCAACTTAACCTCTTTCTTATGACATAATAGTTGTCAAAGTTTAAAGGTTAATTTTATTATTACATCGATTGAAGTGGGTTTTTGGAATCCTATCATCTTATTGGAACTTTTATAATTTTCAGACAATAGTAATAAAGATTTTACACAATTATTCTTTTGTTTTAGAATTGAAACTACTAATTGTGTGTCTGTTTTTGCTTTCAGCAGATTCTTTGTAGTTAATCAGTATCATCTCGTTTATGAAAAACGGCATAAATTAAATAAACTCCGAAATTGTTAAAATCTTATCATTTCAAGGCTCGTTGTTAGTTTAAAAACCAAATTTATTGTAATTAGAATTCAAAATTAATTAGTTTACTATGAAATACAAAGCGGATTTATATAGTAAAGGCTAAATAGGAAGAAATCTAATGCAAATTAAAACAGCAAAAATGAATATTACGGTTCTTTTCGTTTGCACTAACTGGAAACGGTGTGCGCCCGAAAATGTAAAAAAAATTATACTCAAATCAAAAATGCTAATGGTTGACAGATGGTTTATTTAATAGAATGACCCTTAAGACTGTTATGTTTATTGAGAACGGTAAGACAGATCCCCTTGAGAAGCTGTATAGAAATTAACCGTGTGAAGATGATGTTGATATGACATACGTTGTAATAAAAACGTCCCTCCAGGGGGTTTTATAGATTATCAGAAATATGATCCCTTTATGTGCATGTGCATTTTGAATAATAAACGCGCTAGATCTATTAATAGTTGGTACAGAGGAAGCTTGTTCAACTGGTCAGTCGCCGCTATTACAGTTTTAACTGTTTTGTGGTCTATGCACCCTTTAGTGTGCCCCTTCTATTTTTTTTAGATTTTCTGTGTTATTCATTCATTGTTGTTCCAAATGGCAGGTAATGGAGCAGAAATATTGTTAGGGAAATAAATTGTTGCGTTTTAATTTAGTCGCTGGTATTATAATAGATGTTTGTAACAAAGCAGTTGACGTAAAATATGAAATGAGGTTTTAGGTATGAAGGAGAAAGTGATTTTTTTGGGAATTGTAGGCTTTATTCGCTTTATTAAAAATTTTAAAAATGGTTTTCTCAAACAAGTGCGGTTAGTGCCCTTTAATATAAACTTTTAAGATTGATGGTATTATTACGCTAATAGTATTTCTAGAAATTTTCGCAGAAGCTGTATTTTGAACGTCAATATTTTGAGGACTGAAATCGTTGTTTTTACTTAAAGTTCGATCTTACCATTTTATGCTTACTTTTGTTTCATTAATTTATGTTCGTTCTTCTGTCTAGTATTTGATCTTTTTGCAGAAAGATGAATTAGTTTGCACACAATATTGTGTGTTTTATCTTAGAAAAGCCTGTGTTTGTCTATGAACGATTAATGTATGTACGCCCAAAAACAACTTGATAATTCTCTTATCAACTAGCCTATACTTGGGTACATTATTGTTCTTTTCAAATTCACAAATTGAATATAAGTTGCTAATAGTTTTTTGAAATGTACCAAATAAAGACCAAAACATAATGTTTCGATTGTTGGATGTTTTAGGAATAAATCTCAATACCAAAGAATTTAGATAATTGTATTATTTGGCAGGCTGTTCTAGAAGATTGATTGGGCATGAATCTAAAGAATACTAGTGGGGCCGAAATAAGTCAAACAATTATTAATGAATATGTGAGCTTTTATATAGTGTTCCAAAAGTAAATTTTCTAGCTTTAATAATTTTGGCCGATTGAAAAACTTATTTTGGTTATATGTATATTGTACTATAGCTGGTGGCTCGACACCTCTGCAGGTTAAGATTCTACATTCCTGAGTTTGATCAAACGATATAAACCAATACTGCAAAACAATTAAAATATCAACATAATCCATTTGAAAAACTTTAAGAATATTTGGCAAAAAAGTACAATCCCAAACTGGTATGTATTTTCATGATTGTCTTTGTTTTTGTAAAGAACGTGGACTAAAATCTTAATCTCGTTAAATTGTAGGGCACGCGAAAATAGTATGCCATGATGGAAAGGTTCCAGCAACTGATATACAGGGTGATTCCGAAATAAAGGGTATTCTCTTAAAGGTGAAGAGCAGTGTGATAGTACATACATTTGCGATAAAAAACGGTAGGTAAAAATTGCATAGTTTCCGAGAAAAATGCGATTGAAGTTTAATCGCTAAGCCAAGCCGGTTCTGCTCTCATACTTTTACTTAAGCAAAAATCGATAGGGGTTGACTGACTGTCCTTGTCATTGCCAGGTAGTTCTCGCTATTAATTTGAGGGGTATAATAGTTTATTTGGTTTCTACACTGCCATAAATAACCAGTAGGAACTTTTACTTTTTAATCTGCAAACGGAAAAATATTAAAATTTTACTGTTAGTGATTTTTTTCTGTAAACTTCCGAAGAACCAAAAACTTCAATAGGCATTATGCTGCATAAATAAAAATTGGTTGAATTTATTAAATTGAATTAAATACAGAGGTGATAGCTAGTAGTACCTTCCATACGCACGTTTCATTCAAGTAGTATGTGTAACCCATTGCCATTTAAAATATTTCCTAGTCATGTGACTAAATAATAATAAGGGATTAAAATGTTGCTTGTGAGACTGGAGTCTAATTGTTCGTAACATAAATTTTGTTATTATTTTTTTACTGTTTTAACGAATCTCGACAACCCTGCATGTTAAACATACTTCAGATTTAAGAACGGAAAGTTGTAAAATGTCCAGGGGGTAGCTTATGATGGCATTTATTGTTCATTGTGCTACTACAGCTGCACTATTAGTTCCAAGAAAATAGGCATGTCTGGTAAATTTTCCTTCTTGCACTACAAGGGTTTAAAAACACCGTAAATCTCCTTAACTTTCACTTTTTAAGGCGACAATACAAGAAACACTTTTCTTTTTCTAACTAGAGACGGCTTCAGTTTTTAATATTTAGGAAAATTGTCAAAATTTTCAACTTTCACGGAGCCACTTCGTTTTTTCATTTTTTGTCTTCTTTTAGCCTCACTTATCACCTATTAAAAAGATACCCTTTATTTCGGAATCACCCTGTATACTGACTTCCATAAAAAATCGCTACACATGGAAGTTGTTGACCAATTTTAATGAAATTTTTATAAATGCCTATTTTGATGAAACGAAGTAATGATTAAAATTTGAATAAAATCTATCTATCCGTTGTTGTTTTTTTTTTTGGTTTGTTTGCACTTAGTAACAATAAATTGCCTTCTGAACATTTACAATAATGTCAAGAGTTCGTCAACGTGAAAATTATCGGCAATTTAATGATTTTGAACGTGGCCGTATTATTGGCATGAGAGAAGCCGGACTTTCATTTAGTAAGTGTAAGCCATGATGTTGCAACGGTGTTGAGATGTTGGTCCAGATGGTTCGAAGAAGGGATTCAACAACGTCGTCCTGGATCTGGCCGTCCTCGGAGGACTACAGATCGTGAAGAAAGTCGTTTAAGACTTTTGGCCACAAGAGACAGATTTTCCACAATTCGGTCAATTGCAAATGACCGGATAAAATCTTATGGGCTGCGTTCGTATCGTTCATTTTT
>VTPC01005739.1:4547-30753 GCA_011009095.1 Ignelater luminosus
GAACAAAATCATTTTATAATGATGATTCTGATCAAAATCTGTTAACTATGGAAGATAATAGCAAAGATATACTGCACAAGGCAGATGAACCCTTAATTGATAATAATAAACTAGATTTGTTACCTTCAAAAACAACCAAGTCTTCTGAAAATAATGTGCAATGCACTCCTTTTGATTTACCAGATTCCAAAATAATTAAAAGGCGAAGGAGAAGACGAAATTTTGATGAATTTTTATGTGATGAAAGTGCTAAATCAAGTTTTACAGAAGTTGAACAAAAAACAAAGCAAACAATGAGACGGTCACCAAGAAACAAAGTGCAAAACAATAATCAGTTGCTTTCAACATTGTCAAATGTAATGAAGGATGGTGACTCCATTAATTGCTCAAATACACACTTAATTGCAGTACCTTCTGGCATAAATAAACAAAGAAGGGAAAATCCTCAAGAAGTTCATTTGCTTCAAAGTATATCATCTGGCAATAGCATGATTGAAACATCTGTACCAGTGGAGAAAAAAAAGAGAAGGCGATATACCAAGAACAAAATTCAAAATAACGAAGATAATGACCCAAATCTATTGCTTTATTCAAATCAGTCCCCAAATATCAATAATTATGAATTACCATTAGGTAAAACTATAGAATTGACCAATAAAAGTAATGTTAAAACAAGCAAGAAGCGAAAGAGGCAATCATCTTTTGGAAAAACAAAACAAAGCAGTGACACTTCATTTTCAGATTCTTTTAATGTAAATAATAATAAGGAACGTACATCACCTCCCTTTTATGGCTTTGCACGCAGTAGTAACGATATTGAAAATACGTTAATAAGCAATAATGATGACAGTATGAGACTAAATGATGAAAAGCCAGGAAAAAATAAAAAAGTAAAAAGAAAGCAATCTATGCAGATTAGAATAGTTAGTGATCATTCCATTGAGTACATGCCTGCTGCAAAACCATTAAATAACAAACAAGTAAATCCTAAGGTAAAGAAAAGTAATAAGAAGCAAGCGCTTGATCCTAAGACAAAAGATATTGTTCTTCAAGAAAATAATCTAAACTTAAACATTGATTCCTCTCATCTGTTGGATGGAAAATCTAGAGGCAACAAACCAGCAAATCCCAAAGGGAAGAAAGGTAGAAAGAAACAGCTTTTGAGGATTAAAACAGAAAATATAAATATCCAAAATGAATCTTGTTGTCTACCACATGAATTACCAAGTAATGATTTTAACAAATATGATGGACCGCCATTGAGCAAAATGAAGAGAAAGCAGAAGAAGCGATCTCCCAAAAGCAAAATAGAAAACACTAATCAACATTCAAGTATCCACCATAATTCTTCTCATGTATCAGATGATTTAAATAACAATCTTAATGAATCTGATAAAAAACAATCACTGCATGTTGAACGTCCAAATTACCCATCTAAAGCAGGAAACTTCATTAAATACAACAATAAAAAATTAATAGTTAATAATAGAACAAAGAAGAATAGTCCAATTAAAGTAACAAATAATGATTCTTTGGTTAATTTATCAAGAGGTGCACAATTTAAAGTACCAATTTGGGCTTGGGAAACTTTTTATATGCAGCGTACTGTAGCAGAAAAACAAAACAGTAATGGTGCAATTGAAGATACATCTGCGAAAAATGATCAAAAACAAGAAAAAGGAAAAGGTCATTTGAAGAATGTTGATAAAAGCATAATAAAAAAGCTTGTAGACTACAGAAAAGGCATTGGACAATTTTATAAATTCGGCTATTTATGTAAATCTCAGGGTTTGCTATCTTATGGTTGCAATCTGTTCAAGTGTCTGAAGGAATCTGCATGTTCCTGCCAGAAAATACCAATCAGTGAAGCTGAGCAGGTAATTGCTGATTTTTCTTTCTCTTTATATTCTTGTGTAACAAAGGGGTTAATGCAAATAGCTTAAGCAAGTAAACAATAATTAGAATAATATATTTGATGTTGCAAATATAACTGACAGACAGGCAGACATTTCAAACATTATCAGCATTCTTTGTAAAAGGTAATTCATGAGTGTCTACTAGCAAGCAATTTGCAACAATTACTACAGTATTTATATTCAATGCAAACTTTTCTGCAAATTTGTGTTCACAAACTTTTGTTTTCTCAAAATTTTAAATTAAATTAAATATTACATGAGTGCTGTTGACTGTTGAGAAAGTTTAGGGGTGCAACTGCGAGCATTGAAATAGACATAAGTTGTGTAATAAGGAACAGTTATGCAGAGCAAATCTACTCACTATCCACCAGTGAATTTACTGGCAATTTCTAGTTTCTCTGTGTGTAATAGGCAAGCTGGTAAAGGCTGCGCTGCTATTATAACATTAAAGTTTTGGAACTGTGAAATATCTCAGTTTTTCTTTTGCACATCGAAAGAAAAAAATGCACCAAGGGAATAAAGTAAGATGTTAATCCTAAGATTGTAGATCCTTCCCTTTGATCACTGGGCATTTTCAATCAAGTGATTAATGAATTCTAGTTCTGTGGTGCATACAATGTTTTTCTCTTGACCTGCAATGTACAGTTGAATTCAGTAAAAACAAAATGTAGAAAAAACAAATTGGCAGATTTTTATTAATTTTTTATAGTTTGAATGTGGTTGATTAGAAATGAGGTTAACATATCTGTCAATTTATAAATAAATAGGTTAGGTTTTGTATACTTGAACAAATTATTTGACAGGCAATAAATTGCCAAATATATGCTGTTCATGATTCCTTTACGTAAGGGTTGACCATGGAAATATGATATTCTTACTCTGTATACAATCTTGTCAATTAGTGGTTAGTAATTAAAAGAATACCTTTAAAACGCACCACAAAAGGAGGAGAATTCAGACAGATTTCAGGCTTTTTTGTTGATTACTCTCTTTTTAATGACTAAAGAAAATTGAAAAAAATGATTTAAACTCTCTGAACTTTTGTGGAAGACATCCCTATGTCATTGTCAAAGAGCTGAAATTTCTTTTTGTACTGTGGAGACAAAAGAAATCATACAGTCTTAAGTGTTAATATTACTTAGGCAACCAGGTATACTGCTCTCTTAAGCCTAAAGGGCATATCTCCAGTTTTCAACATATTTCAGATTTTACTATCTACCGACTCCTTATGCGTAGTAGTTCAATGTTCCTAAGCAAAATAGCCATATCTCACAGTGTTATACATGTAAAGCATTAATAAAATAGAACTTATCTCAAAATCAAGCGAAATCCAAAGCTGTATAGTCGTAAATCAGTTATGCTAAGTGAAATAGACACATCTCAGAGATACGCTTAGGATTTCTAATCGTGAGGACAGTTGCGTGGTGGTACACATGTGCAGCACTCACTTTAAGCAGTGTCAAAACTTCAAAAGTTTCAAGCAGTGGTTTGTGGTTGTCATTTAATGTGTTTATTAGTGTTTATCATTGTTTACGTTGGTAAATTAACATTATAGTTATTTTTGATAATTTAGTGTGCTACTCTGAAGCGTTTGGGGTGAGTAGAACATTTTTCTTTGTGATAATAATTACTAGGTAGATACTAAGACAGATTGAATGAATTTTGTTATGAATGGTTTTTTTTATACCTTTTTATTTTGTATTTATAGTTACAGTGATCTTTGTTTGTTTATTTCTTTTGTAAAATGGATTAATTGTAAGAGTGAGTTGAGTGGTCTAAAATTTGACCTTCAAGCCTTATCCGGTCAAAACAGGTTTAGTGGACCCGGAGCTCGTTTTACTTTGTGATATTTTCTAAAATATTTGTCTTAGGGTAATTAGTCCTTATGACTTCTACCCTAGCCAGTCAAATATTTCAATTTACATTTAGTAGATGAAAAAAAAATTTTTTTAAGTTGATTATTAAATAACCGGATAAGGTAGGTCCATTGTACGCTCCTTAAATTTCTATTGATACTAAACAATTCTCTGTCTATGTTTATCTTTTGTTGTTGTAAGTTGTCAATGACAATATTAGTGATAATTATGGTGATTTATAGTTTTATGGATATTGTAAATAACACAGATTTATGTAAAAAAACAGTATTACTGTATAAATTATTACTATAATATCTTATACAAAATTAGGAAATGGGCAAAATAGATGTCAATGTACCCTTTTATTTCAGATAAATATTCTCGAGGTACCAAAATAGTGATGTTAGCTTTAAATAAACAAAGAAAAGAGCAATTCAAAAAACATACTGACAAAGTCTGTTTACCGTCTACCTCTGCTTTGACCTCTACTGATCTGGATTACATTCTGTCTAGTGATAATGATTCCAGTGATGAGTGCAGTAATCACAGCTCATATCATGAAGACATGCCAGATGATGAGGAAATTCCTCCAAACATGATTCTGTCAGAGCCCAATTTGGCAGAATCTTCTTCTGCAAATGGCGACAATAGCAATGACAATCCATTAGTTGCACAAGAACTAGAAGCGTTACATACTTCAACAAATAATGTTAATGAGCTGACTAATAGGGTACAATTCGGAAGAGGAGGAAATATGAAGTATCAGTAGGAGAAAGGAAGAAACTAAAACTTACTGCTTTTGTTGAAAAGCATGGTGTTATCAAAGAAGCGTGCAACAAGGAAACTTGTTGAAAAGGCTGCAATAAGAAAAAACAGAACAACAGTGGAAATTAATAAATTCTCAATATTAGACAATGAAAACGCATGAAAGAAAATCATTCATTCTTCATCACCCATCAACTCTGTACGTGAGTCCAAAATCTATAGGTTCTTGCCCATTTCAGCCGGTTTCTCATTTGCAATTTGGTTAGTAAAGGTTTCTGTTTGGCCTATTTGAGAAAACAAAAAGTTAAACATTATCAGATTTCAATTAAACTAATTAGAATAGTACCTTATAGAACCTATAACCAATTTTTTTTATTTGTCGTTTAGTTGTCGTCACTGATATTTGTTTTTTAATTGCATCTCTCCACAAAACAGTGATTTCGCGTGTATTTGAACGCCAATTAACTTTTATAATTCTTTTTAGGCTTCTTCTATCAGCATTAGAAATAATAGACGGACGACCAGCTTTCTTCATTTTTTCAGCAACATTGTTCATTTTTTTGTACAATTTAATAATGTCGTGAATTGTTGATCATTGAATACTATGAGAGTTAGCTATTTGTCGCACAGAAGTTCCTTTACTGTATAATTTAATGATAGATAAGTGTAAATCTTTACTCAAAGATTTACCATGAACCATCTTTGTTAAAATGACATTTACGATTTATTTTGTTCCTAACTGATTATATTATATTATAAATAACAAGAGCATCACGTCATAGTTCAGCAATTATGATTTTATCTGTCTAGTGCCTGAACTGTTATGAGCCGTTTTTTAAGTGTCCGATCTTTTATGAACAAATCGTAATTTAAAGTTCTACAAAAAATATCTTTTTATTATTTTAAAAAACGTTCAATACTTACCATTAATGAACTTCTAAATACAGACAGTTTTCTATAGTAAACGTACTTATTTTGCAGTTTAAGCAAGAAGAACTGAAGTATAGTTTTTACCATGTCTGAACTATTATGGGCCGGGGCTCGTACATAAGAAATGGCGTCGCGGTCTCCTTGATATCCCTCCGATGATTCAACTTTTTATCTATTTTGATTATGCCAAGAGAAAAGAAGAAAAATGAGGTCTTGCAAAAAAGGTATCAAATGGAGCCAGTGACGTTCATTTTTTACTACTCCAATGTGATTTCAACTCGAGTTTAGTCTTAATTTGAGTTTAGTTTTAGTCGAGTCAATACTTTATTATACTTAAGTTGAATTCTGATTCGAGTTTTAACGAGACTCGAATTTCTATTTCACTCAAGTTAAGGTATGATTTGGGTTTAAACTCGACCTGAGTCTACTTATTTGCCTTTAATACATATCAATTCATTAGCATTCTATCTTATTTTTATCACAGGTGACACCAATAGTATTCTCTCCGACCAACCAACGCAAATTTCCTACGCTCTTGGTATGCTTGGACTCCATGGTATCAGGTGCAACTTAATAAAACTCGACTGTTTCCAAGATACAAGGTGTTAAAAGTTTCATTTAAAATGTCTTGTTTTCTTAATATTTTAAGAATGAGATAAGAATCAGACTAGCTTTTCTACGTTCTTGTTACTCTAAGGTAATTCTGTATTTGATATTCTTATCGGAGGTGGAAAAATGGAGGAGGGAAGGACTGGTCCATTACCCTAAAGAAAATTGTTACACCACAGAAAAATTGAAAAATCTATTTGTGGAATCAACAGTAGGTTTGGCAAAAAAAGTTGTTCTTGCATTGTTCCTGTAGAATGCATTTTCCAAAACCTCAGATTCAAGGTCATATGTTATCTCAAAAACAGGATGTGATTATTCACATCACATTTCTTGACTGAAGCCTACTTTGCCATATAACTTTTTTTTCGTAACCTGCATCACTTCCAAAATACAGGATGTCAAAGTTTAATTAAAAACAAGAAATTGTAAATTAGACTGTTGACGTTCTGTATCTTGAAAACGGTGCACTTTAGGGAAAGAAGTTATATGTTAAAGGCTTAATCTCTATCAAGGAATGCCATGCAAATTATTGAACCCTGTTTTTGAGATAACATCTGGCCTTACCACAGGCTATTGAATTTGGGAGGTTTCAAGAAAATCCAATTTTAGTAGAAAATGATGCATTCTATGGGAAAAATGCAACAATTACTTTTTTCTAAATCGATTGTTAATTTCGAAAACAGATTTTTTAATTTTTCAGTGATGTAACAATTTTATTTAGAGTAATAATGGACTGGCTCTTCCTCACCTCTGATAAGGATATCAGACACAAAACTATGTAAAATAATAGATACCTTAGAGTGACAAGCATGTAGAAAATTCCATTCTGATATTTCACCTTGTTCTTGAAATGTTGAAAAAACAAGAACTTGTAAATGAACTTCAACACTGTGTATCTTGAAAACAGTTGAGTTTCCAACCCATACTTGTGGAAATTTCTTTTCTTAAAATCATCTGAAGAAGCACCCCTTCAAGTTTGTTCCAATATATTATCAGAATATACTGTATTGATACACTCAATATATTATTTGAGAACACCACTCGTTCTTTGGACTTGTGTTCTGAAACAATATGTTTTGTACCCAATATGGTGTATTTGATACTGAATACATCATTGTTATCTTCTTTTGTAAACCATTTGCTTTCTAGCATTCAACAGATTCTTGGGTTTACATGCACTAAAGTAGAAAACGATTTTCATATGTTGAAAAATACTCATCGTATAGTTGATGCTTTCAGTATTAGAAAATGAAAATTAAAAAGCAAGGACATGTACAGGTGCAATATCTTTTCTTTACAAGGACCCTATTTACATTTTTTGCTCTAAGATAATTAGGGAAGTAAATAATCGAACATTAAGAATTTACTATTGGAATTCCTATGGTGTGTGAACCAGTTCTACATTCTATATGTATTAATTTTGTAAAATTAAATATTCAGACTCACTGTGTAATTACCCAGAGATAGTTAATACAGCCTTATCTACTATTTTCTTTGCTGAAATCTTAATTGTCCAGAGAGCTGTTTACCAAGTGGCGAATAAATTCCCTTTGTGCAGTCATACCTTTAGATCTTGCAAGTATTTCTAAGTTTTTCCAAACTCTTGTGTGAAAGATCAATTACATCACATAGTTATAAGTCGATGAATTATTAAATTGTTTATTAAGACAAACATTGATTATTTTCCATAGTAATCTTGGTGATACTTGATGTCTTACCTTAAAAAATTAAAATTGCACATATTGTCTATCTCTTTTCTAAAGTCTTTTAAATTTAATAGAATGTTCATTATCATAATGTGATCTATTTTATTTAGTAAAGAAATAATTTGTTTACTTACATCAATAAATAATAATTAGTTATCTCTGTAAATAAAGAATATTTCACTGTATTGTGATCTAAATTGCACACTTGAGTTGAAATATGGCATATTACTTAGTATAGTATTCCAAAAGATATAGTGCATTTATGACTTTGACTTCGTAAGTATTTCACAGCGGGTCTCTCATAAAAATCAACAAATACAAGCAGTGGCATGTGTCACACACTATTGGGTAAACCAAGGACCGTATTAAAATAATTTATATTTCTAACATTTTAGTTTAAAAGTATTTACGAAAATAAAACTTATTTCAATACGACCCTGTGTCAATATTAGAAAAGGTCTTCACAGGTAAGTGGATTTATGATACCCTCCTGTGACGAACTTGTAAAATTTACTATAAGCTAAGTAGCAATTAAGTTATAAACGCACTATATCTTTTGGAATACTATACTGTCATAAGTCTTTGGACAGAAGTTTATGCTTTATTAATCAGGTTAGCTTTGATTCCAGCGATTGCATTTTTTTATTGTATAATCATAGTAACCTGTCAAACCAATATTCTATCACCAAACATCAAAACTCAGTTGCAAAAATGTCTGCAAGTAAAACTACTCATGTAGCTATAATAGAACTATTAAAGTGTGGAAAGTAACAATCTTAAATTTTTAAAGTTTTAAAAAACGTGTTGTTTGTAGTGTCATATACTACACCATGAAACGCTAACAGGAAACTGGCAGTGTTAAAAACCGTAAAAGGTGTGGGCGCCCGCGTTCTGCAAGGACTCCAAAAATAATAAAGATTGTGCGAGAACGTATAAGAAGAAATCCATGTCGGACACAAAAGAAAATGGCTCTACAGGTTGGAATATCAACGAGGTCCATGTCCAGGTTATTAAAAGATGATCTTCGTGTAAGAGCTTATATACATCACATTATTCAAATAATCATTTAAAAAAATTGAGACTAGAAAAATGTAAACGGTTTCGTGCCAGACACGCGTTAACCCAAGGACAAAATATATTATTTCCCGACGAAAAAATTTTTACAGTGGAAGAGTCTTTTAACAAACAAAATAGCAGGGTGTATGCTAAATCTTCTCAGCTGGTTCCTGAACACAACAAAAGGGTTATTCGTAGACACCATCCTTCTAATGTGATGGTTTGGTTTGGTGTAGGCTACAGTGGCATTACAGATGTTCACTTTTGTGAGAAGGGTGTCAAAACAAATGCCAGAAATTATATGGAAGAGATATTGACGCCAATTGTGTTTCCCCTATTCAATACTATGTTCAAAAATCAAAAATGGACTTTCCAGCAAGGTTTGGCTCTGGCTCACAAAGCCAAATCAACTCAGCAGTGATTAACCGTCAATGTACCAGACTTTATAAGTACAGAAGACTGGCCTGCATCTATTCCGGATCTGAATCCACTTGATTATAAAATATGGTCAGACCTGGAGCTAAGAGTGTGTTTTAAACCCCATAAAAATCTGGAGTCACTGAAACGAAAATTAGTATATGAAGCGCAGAATCTTCCTCTTGAAATTGTTCGTGCCTCTATAGACGATTGGATTCCTCGTTTAAAGGCTGTTATAAAAAACAAAGGAGATTGTATTGAATAATATAGTTCAAGATGTATTTGTAACTTATAGCAGTTTAATAAAATGGATTATGTTTGAAAATTAATTTCTTAGTTTCCATATTATCAATTAATATACTTGTCCAAAAATTTATTGCAGCACTAGGTAATAAGTCTCAATGTAAATCATTTTTAACCCCTTTATTACATTTTTTTTTTCTTGTTGTAGAATGTAATACTGTGAAAATAATTTTTTTCTAATTCTGTCAATTGTTTTCTTATAGGACGAAATAGCTGCTTTAGAAGAAAGTTTAACTCTGTATACAGATCGTTACTATAATGAGAAATATTATAAAAATGAATCAAGACCTGTCACTTGTGATGAAGGTGTTTCTATTCAAGATCTCGAAGATATTGGTGTTATTAAGAATTGCCATGTTCCATTAGATAAGTACAATTTCAATAATATGGTGCCATTTTGTTTGGATCATTTGATTTACGATTGCCACTGCCTAAATAAATCTACTACTATTAATTCTGAACAGAAACCTTCTTTTAATCCTGTTAGTTTATTTGAATACTTAAAACATGACTTGGAAAGTACAGATGTGAATAATGAAAGAGATAGTGAGGATTCTCTGAAAATAAGTAGAACCAATATAGAACTGCGTTGTTTACGGTGGGATGCCTTTATAAATTTATGTATGACTAATAAAGAATTTAATGTGTGGTATGCGGACTCTCCAGAATTATACTCGTTAGCTATTACTTTAGATGATAAGCCACCTACACCTTCATATAACAAAATAACGCAACATTTTAGAAGTCATGAATTTAAGTCTTTTAGGTATATGTATTGGACATTAAACAAACTAGACCCTCAACATAAATCACTAGGTAATATGTGGTTAGTGGTTGGAAAGAAGAGAAGGCATTGGGAAATTTATGATTGTACAGATGACGTAAATGTTAGATCTGGAGATAATCCATACATTATATTGGCAGGAGAATGTAACGATAATATAGACGAATTATTAGATGAAAAGGCTTATGTTGGTGTGAAAAATAGAAATGTACACGATCAAGAAGTTGATTTTGATTATGACAGTGATAGTAATAGTTCACATGCTGTAAATGTAAGTAAGAAGAATATAGAAATTAAAGAAGATATTGTTTGTAATATTGAGGATGAAGGTCAAAGAGATTTATTAAGTAACCAAAATACTTTATGTACAACTGATAATGCAAAGCATGAAGATAATGGTAAACATAGTGAGAATATAAAAATTAAAGATGTTTTTAGTATCAAGAATAAAGGTCAAAGTGACTTACTAAGTAACCAAGGTATTTTATATACAGCCGATAATGCAAAGAATGAAGATAATGGTAATAAGAATCTTAAAAATGGCGGTATTGAAAGCTGTTTGAAGGGTCGAGATATTAAATATCATTTGGTAGATGAGAATAAAAGAGATAATTCTACTAACAGTCCAACCAAATCATATAATGTCGATGACAATAGCAAAAGTAAAATCGTAAATAGTTCAGGTTCACAGAAAGTTTTAGTATGCGGTAGTGTTATTATTCAGATTGAAAATGCCCATAAAACTGATCGTACAAACATTAATATTGAAGATAAATGTAAGAAGAATAATGTTCAGAATATCGAAAACCAAAATAGAAATGACCTCTTAAATGATCAAAACATTGTAATCTGTACAGTTGATGTAGATGACGATACAAAAAGAAATAAAAATAATTCTCCATATGTTGATGGTGGAAATAAAGATACCTATCGTAATGTTAATTTTCATGATTATATAAGTTCAGTAGATGCTAATAGTAAAAATGCAGTAGTAGATGAAGTGACTATTGTAAGAGAGAAAGAAATTAAAATTGAAGAAGTGGAACTACTTACACAAGGCATTGAAAAGCATTTTGATCCAAAGAAATTAATAAGTGATGAAATTAGTAATGAAGGTGATAGAATTCGTATAGCACTATCGGTTCAGTTACCAAGTATTACAATAGCTGGTAAATGGAGAGTCTTGCGAATGAGACCAGATCTGGCATACTTAAAGTTTTCTCTTTGTAATGCTATTGTTAAATCAAAGTGCATTGTTGATGCAATTTGTAAAGCACGCGAAACTAAAACAACTGTTCTAATTAAATCAAGCATATTAGAACAGCGATACCACCACTCCAATTTTGGGATTTATTGTGTTCATAATTATTCAAATAAAATCTTTATCGGACCCTATCTATTAAACAGTAGTGATGATTTAGAGATTTTTGTTAATCTCAATGGTACTTGTGTAAAAGCAAGTGAAGCTAGTGGACCGAATGGTGTATTAAATAATGACTACTGGTTTTTCCAAGAGAAAAGTAGTAACCATTCTTATTTATCTAGTGATAACAACGTTCAGATTATTTCAGTAATAGATTTGACATATGATGATGAGGATGAAGATATAACTAATAGGAACAAATAAAGAAATTCGTTATTTACATAAACAGAGAATTCATCTTTATTTTTGCAAATGATAACATTAAGCAGAAAGATGTATATGAAAGTATTTTATTAATTAGTACTAAGAACTAATAAAGTCAGAAGATGCAAAAATGAAATAAGTTATGTGGAAAGTACATAGAATACATTCCTTTTTTTGCATTATCTGGTTTATTATAAAAAATAAAAATGACTGTGATTTTATATCTTTTGTTAAACTTTTTGTAAAGGTATGGTTTGGTTTATATGCTTATAATCTTTTATTTTCAAAATTACGATTTTAGTTTATTGAGGTCATTATACAAGGTGTCAATTTCAAAAGGAAGTAACTTTGGATTAAGTAGGCTGATTTGAATTTTGTTTTCACTAAAAAATTGCTATTGTTATTCCCTTTGTAATGAGGTATTGTGAGTTGGGGTTTCCATCTAAGATTCTTCACTTGAAGTGGCTGGGACTTAAAGATTAGGCGAAAGAGCGTGACTTCCCTCTCTATATTAGCAAAATGGTTTCAAGTGATTTTTGATACCCTTTTTAGTTTCAGACATATAGCACACTGCAACTTTTCAAATTGACACCCTGTATTTATTTAATTTGGATATAACTTTATTTTAGGGAGTTTAAAATAATTAGTTCAAGGCTTAAACATTTTGTTGTCATTAATTCAAACATTAAATACCAAAATGTAAATAATTTCATTACATTACTTTTTGAATTGACTGTACAGTTAATGCGTAAAATAATATTGCAAAATAATTTACAAAATGTTGTTTAATGTTTGACTTTGTCACAAAACACCCTCATAATTCTAGATGGTCAGTTCTTCACCTATATAGTTAACATCTTGATTAAATGATTTTAGTTTATTAATTGATGCTTACATAGTTTAAGATTTGACATTTCAATGTGCCCGGTTTGTCCCAGGTTGAACGTTTTAAGCATTCAATAAGACAGATCATACCTTAAAATTTTAATTTGTAATACAAAAGATTCTTAATAATGTCTTGTGAGATTTTTAGTACAATCTTAGAATTACACTGTATAAATATTTTATAAACTTTTATGGAGTTATTACTATTCAAAGTGTAAATAAAATAGTGAGAATGAAAGAACTACTAGTAGGTCTTAAGAATTAGTATTTGACATTTTTAAGTACTAGATAATGCATTTTCCACACAACATTGAGAAATGGTTTTTTAATGCTCCAAGCCTCCTAAGACCTACTAAAATATTTATATAACAAGAGTGTATAGTGAAACTTTCTGAACGAGTAGGAGTTCAAAAAATTATATAGGTACAATATTTTTTGCACGACCGTATTTTAAAAAAAGGTAGCAAAAAAGAAACCATTGACATAGATTAAAATATGAAGTTGGCCAAGATCATAAATGCATATCGTGAATTCGTTATAACATCAATACGGCTATATAACATCTATTTATTGCAAATATTTTGACATTGACGAGTTGTAAAGTACCAGTTTTATAAGCGGTCGTGCAAAAAGATTTTTTTTTTAATCATAAATCTTCACCATATTGTTTAATCTTTAATTAGGTAAGAAAGAAGTCGTGTGCTGGATTAAATTGCTTTAAATTGGATTTATCCACAGATAAAGCATTGAAAATATTAAAAACCAGTGTGTTCTTTATAGATACATAAAGATTCAATCCTTTTGGACCATTTTATTAACATTTTGTATGAATAGTTGAAGTTTGGTTTTTGTTTGGATATTCTATATTGTACTGAATATGAAACTTATTCATTTCATATTTAATAAAGCAATACTTCCTAAGTTTTTGTTTACTTTACACCCTGGTATAGATTGATACGGGGGGAAAAATAAAATCTTTTACTTTGATTAAGATTGTGGCTGTTGAGAAAGAATCTGTGTTGCGTTACAGAACATAGAGATTAACCCATTTAGGGCCGGTCTTTTCACCTTCTTGTAAAGTGGTTTTTAAATTTATCTGCCTGGTAACTAAAAAAAATCTGTCTTTTCACTCCCTTTTAAATTAAATCCGTCTTGTAAATGAGTTTATCTGCGACTCTTCAATAATATAGTTGTTATACGCGTAACCATAGGGATATAACGATACTCATAAAACACTAGTGAATTGTATGGATTTTATTCACTGGCGGTGTTTTGTTGGTTGCCTATTTATAGATATAAACAAAATAGAAATTGTTATAATCTCAAACTATTTATTGTTAGAAAAAAAATTTGGACCTCGTCTTCAGAGGATCCTTGTATTCCAGGTCTAAATCTCTCTTTGTGAAGATTGTTTACTTTCATTGACTTCTACATATTCAAGAATTTGGACATTGCCTCCCTCAGGGGAATCCACCTCCAGATCTTCCTCAGAAGTGTTAAAATTGTAGATAAAACGTCGTATTCGACTCGCACATAATGGGCATTATGTGTTCGTTGAATAATATCCTATTATTTGGTTTGTAACTTACAAGGTAGTTGCACTACCTTATAACTATTTAAAAGTTATATTATAACCTCTAAAAACGAATTTGTTATTGTTGGAAAGTTGTCGTCACATGTTAATCACATTTTTGATGAAAAATTGATAATTCTATAATTCAGTTTTTACGAAGCAAATATCTGGAATAGAAATGGTAGGTAAGGTAGAACAGTGTAATATAGCATAATACCACGAAGGTATAAAAGTCGTATGTGAGATAATGATAATACATAAGTATGTAGACATAAACATGGTTGGATATGTAGAGCAAATATTGGAATGTTAATTAATAAATGCAGTTAATGCAATCAATCTACAAAGAAAATCGTATACAAAAAGACCACAAACAGATAACATGAATAAATGGAATGATGAGTTTATAAAACGTAAATAAATAAGCAATAAAATATAATAAAAATAAATTAAAAAAATTATATTTCATTGCATTGAGCAGATGTGATTTTACGGATTTATAGGTTATGTCAAGTTTGTTATTTTTGGTGCACATTTGATGTTTTATTTGCTATCATTGTCTAATGCACACAAGTTCTTATGCTATTTCTCTCTACTGGACTGGATATAAGTGATGCCAATTTCCTTTCACAACATTAAAATGGCTCTAACTAAAAATCGGATTTACCTATTTGAAAAGACGCATTTTGTTACAAACCAGATAAATCCACCTCTTAAATTTAACTGCCTTTTAACAAAAAAGAAAGTTTACAAGAAGGTGAAAAGACCGGCCGTTAGTTGTTAAATAAAAAAAACATTTATACACTTTTTTTTATCTTCTGTGTGCTATGGAGCAGCATATAATATATAAACTACTTTATTGAACAACTGCCCAATACAATAGTGGATTGAAATATCTTATTAGTTAATTTGGACTATATAAAAATTGTTTAGTGACCTGAAAAGCCCAAACCTGAGCTTCAGGCCAAGCTGTGTAAAGGCCTAACTAAAAAACTCGGTTTGTGTAGGTCTTACCTTAATTATGTATAGCGTTGGACAGATTAAATTGAACAGCGCCTGATAGGTAGATAACCGGGTTTATTTGACGTGTTTGTCGGGTTGCCTAGATTTATCAGGACCGCAATAAGTTATATTCTTAATTTGGTATTTTTTTTTAATTAAATAAGGAATTTTAATAAAGCAACGGTATTACGTGATAAATAATAAACAGATAATTCAAACCTAACTAAATGATGGCGAAATTTATGAGTGTAGAAGAATAGGTTGTGGAATTAGAAATAAATTGTGCCAGTTTTATGTTTTAGTTAAAAACATATTATAATAAAGTGAAGTATCAAAAATACACATAGAATTTTTTTAATGTACATATGTGTATATACACACACAATCATTTTATAAAATATTTTCGTAGCTAATTAACGAAAAAGTGCCGCATGTCAGAAAGGTCACGCCTTCATACGAAAAGTATGGTTGTATTAGCATTTAGCACAAGCTTCAATAGACTGGCAAGGAGAGTGTTCTCTCCTAAAACCAAAAACCCCGGATCGAATCCCTATTCTTCCCGTATTTTATGATATAATTTTGTTTTAAGTTTTGGATTATGTTTTTATTTATTATTATTATTATTATTTTTGTTTACATGTGTGGAATTAGCATTACTTAATAGTGCCATTAAGATTTTATATATTCTTTTAAGAGAAAAATTACTTTTTTATATCGACACGTGGGATGCGACAGCGATCTGAAACAATGGTCTCCTTCACTGAAATGCTTTTATTTGTCTGCAATTACGGAGATGAAATATATATATCATTGTGTGTGTATATACATATAAAAATTCTATGCGTATTTTTGATACTTCACTTTATTATAATATGTTTTTAACTAAAACATAAAACTGGCACAATTTATTTCTAATTCCACAACCTATTCTTCTACACTCATAAATTTCGCCATCATTTAGTTAGGTTTGAATTATCTGTTTATTATTTATCACGTAATACCGTTGCTTTATTAAAATTCCTTATTTAATTAAAAAAAAATACCAAATTAAGAATATAACTTATTGCGGTCCTGATAAATCTAGGCAACCCGACAAACACGTCAAATAAACCCGGTTACCTACCTATCAGACGATTGATTTTCAGACATACATATGTTCATTAGACATTTTCGGCTTCAGATGACCTAGCCAAAACGTGTTTAAGCTATGGCCATCTGGTCACAGGACACCCTGTATTTTTCTTGAAAAGTATTTGGAAAAAACACCTCAATAGGTCATGATGTTATTAATAAGAATAACGTACGTCTTAGAGCATGTATTTGCATCTGAATATAATTATTAATAAGCTTAATTTTAACAACTTTGACAAAGTTGTCTTTATGAATCATCTGAAGCGTTAAGGGGCACTTGGCGGCTCAGCGGACTCAACAGTTGACTCTCAGCACTTATGCTGATGGTGCCGAGCAGTAGTGTAATTCCAGTCACTTATGCAGCAGAAACGTCCAGTGATTCTGCAACTGTTGAGTTCCTCTGAGTGCCCCTGAATGCGCCCATTGACACTTATTTATTTTTTTTAATCGTACTTTATGAAACTCCATGGTTCAATAAAATTGTGTTTTATTGTGCTTTATCACAAACTGACACCTGGTTATTTAAACTGATTCAAAATTTAGATGGTATTAAAAAATCAAATTAAAGAAATTGGCATTTGAATTGTTTTTGCTGATGTGTGGTTTAAGGCTTATTAAGTATGACTTAGCTCTCCAAAAATAAGTCTACTGGAGGTCTTTCCCGAATATTCTATACAGGATGTATCAGAAAAGGCTTTCATAAAGTATATATGACTCTTCTCTTATAAATTAAAGATGTAAATCTGCTGTTAGAATTTTCTTTCGATATCTAGTCTTTCGGAAAACTATTGTTAAAGCTTTATTCTGAAGAACACTATTTGCCAAAAAACTACTTTTTAGACGAATACTATTTTATAATACACTATTATCGTTTGTTTGATGATTTGATGACGCATCGAAAACTGGTATTTGCCAAGGATAGGTAAGATTTTTCTTAAATTCCCGTTTTTTAATACATAAATAAATAACGATAATAACGAAAGTATAGCTTTCTTGAGAAATCACGAAATTTATCCGAAAATTTCAAATTGCTGTAACTTCTGACCTGTAGAAGATAAATTAGTAAATATACATATTTCTGAAAGAAATGTAATGCTTTACAATTCCCTGTCTGGCGACTTTTCCGAAAACATAAGGCCGAGGAGTTAGGACAACTTTGATGAAACATACAAGGCAAAAAAAGTTTTTCAAAAATTACAGATTTGCGCTGGCGAATATCTCGGAAACTATAACACATAGGAAGAAAATAAATATAACCATTCTGTAGGAAATTTAATTATCTTGTATTTTGTAAGGAATACTTTTCACCGTACAACGCACCATTTCTGAGTTATAAGCGACAAACCGACAAAAGGGACCTTTCCACCTCCCCCCCTAAAGCGGCAAGGTAAGGGGACTTTTAGTATCTTTGCCTCGTTACTACCCGCAACATATTTCTCAAGAGAAGAATTCCTCTACAACCCCCTTTTGGACATTCATTGACTTTTATTGAGAAATCACGAAATGTATCCAAACACTTCAAATTGCAGTAACCTCTAGAAGATAAATTAGTAACTATTACATATTTGTAAAGAGTACTGAATGCTCTACAACTTTCTGTCTGACGACTTTTCTGTAAAACATTAAGCTGAGGAGTTAGAAGGAAAAGTTTGACGAAAAATGTGAGGCAAAAAAAAAGTTTTTCGAAAATTATCGATCTTCGCTGGCGAATATCTCGGAAACTATAACACATAGAAAAAAAATGAATATAGATAGTCTTGTAGGAAATTTAATTGTTTTATTTTGTAGGGAATACTTCTTATCGTATACGACGCACCGTTTCCAAGTTATAAGCAAGAAAGCGAAAAGAGAGACTTTTCCATCCCCCTCCCACCCTAAAGCGGCAGGGCTAGGGACCGAGACTTTTAGTATCTTTGCCTCCTAACTACCCTCAACACATTCCTCAAGAGAAAAAATACTCCCCCTTTCCATGTCCTCTATAACCCCTTCGTTGACGGGACTATTAGAATCTGCTCCTGATTACAGATACATAATCGGTATTTCGATATCTCGAATACTTTTTGATTGGTTTGTGAGTGTTTTGCAAGCGAGCAAGAAATTTTAATAAATTTTAACTTGATATATGAGCGAGGTCTTGCAATACGAGTAGTACGTATACGCTGCTTTGTCTTTGTCTGTTGAGCATTTTTCTTATGAGGAAATTCGTTTTGATATACGAGTGCTTTAGATTACGAGCACGTTAACTTTTGTCTATTTAATTTAAATTACAGTTAGTCACGTGTCTATAGACAATTACTCATGTATGTCAAATCAAATGGTGAACTTCCGAAAGTTGAATTTCAAGTCAAGTAATCTAAAAGAATAATCAAGCTATCGTACTACAGAGTGATGGTAAATGAGTGAGGATGGTTTGAATTTGGCGCCACATTTAAATTATTTTCATGTTGGCACTACTTGTTTACTTTTTGCAATCTGTCAAATAATATAATCTATCTTTTTTGAGGTTATATAGTATTGTTTGTTATTATCATATATGGTTATTATGGTTATTATACTTTGTAAACAACAAGATTTGACAGATTGCAAAAAGTAAACAAGTAGTGCCAACATGAAAATAATTTAAATGTGGCGCCAAATTCAAACCATCTTCACTCATTTACAATCACGCTGTATATACTTTGATGAATCTCTACCGGGAAGTGTCTTTAAAGTTAGAGTGGCTTCCAAATCTCGTGGCACGCGACCTTCGATGCGCAAAAGACAAATTTTAGCCGGGCGGCCCTACATGCATGATTTTTACAATTTTCTTTCTCTCTTTCTTCTCTTAAAACTATAGCTGGCTGTAACAACTAAATAGATAAATCTTCTTTATATTAGATGCCGTTATGTGTTTCTTATTAATAGTGTTTAGGCCAAGTATGCAGATCAAACAAGAAGGATAAATAAAAAATCTGCCTTGAAGTAGGTATATCTACTGTTTAGTGCCCATATTTGTTAAACTTCTGTAAAATGTACAGATGCACAGTTTGTCGATCCCTACAGAATCTCTAACTAATCTAAAAGTACAACGGCAGTAAATTGTTCCATCGAATCATTTTTCATAGATGACGTTCTGCGTTTCTTATTAATAAAGCCAGTTGATATAAGACAATACCGACACCAAACAAAAGATGATCGCAAATTGAGTTCAATCTCTCTCCGCTAGAGGCGCTGTTGTTCCACATTTAATTTGACAAGTTTAAACTCCACTTTATAAGTTTGAGGTTATTACAATTTAAATTCTAGAAAAAAATAATTATAGTTTATCTCATTTCTATAATTCCTGTTAAATTTTTGTTGTGTTGGTAACAAAACCTTCTAAAACACTAGAATTTTTCATTGAGAAATGTTGACAATATTGTTATTTGATTTTATTTAAAATCAGAGGTTAGATTGTCATTCAGAAAGTTCATAGAGTTACCTTTTGTTGTTTGTTTATTATTTGGAATAAAAATTTATTTGTTTGTGTTTATTACTTCAATATTATTTGTAATTAAACTGCTTTGCACATCAAAACGAATTTACTGCATTTTTAACCCTATTTTTAAATATGACATTCGTTTGACAGAAGATTTTTTAGTGAGAAATGTTGAAATGTGTAACATGCAACTAAAACCCTAAACATTTGAAATGGATTAGAATTATAGAAATGAGATAAGGTATATTAATGCATTCTTTCATTCTTTATTCTTTGCAAAGCAAATGTATTTTGTATATTTTTTCAGTGTCGTTTTTATCACTTTTACAATTATTTTCTATAAATTGATGTAAAATAGATTTTCTAGTGGTTGCGTAATCGTTTTTGAATAAGCAGAGTTAATCCAATTATCTCTGTCATGTAATTTGTATCATCAGCTCAGAAATATGAATTAAGTTTCCGAAAACGAGTTTAATAAGCAACAACAAGGCATTATTAATTACATTTCTCTATTTGAATAAAATTTTTATAACCTTCAAATTTATTAATTGACATTTAAACTTGTCAAATCTGTCTTTGAACAACAGCGCCTCTAGCAGAAGGAAAATCGTTATTGAGCTTAATTTGCGATCGTTTTTTGTATGGTGTCTAATCTATCACATCAACTGACATTATTAATGGTCGATTTAAGCCAAATATGCCTATTAAATAAAACAAAAGAAAAACAACCGCCCCAAAATACTGCTTATGTTTCATTAAACTTCTGCAGATGCAAAATTCGCCAATTCCAAAAAAATCTGTAAATCAATAGGCGATTTAGGTCACATACGTAGATCAAACACAAAAAGGACCTTGACCTGTCCGCTTTAGGATACTACTTATTTGTGTTAAACTTCTGCAGAATTACTTCAGTGCATTCCATTTTCGATGTATTCTTGGAATATCTCGGATATTATCAGAAATAGGACTATGAAGTTTGCACCAGGCCTTTGTGAGGTCAGGCTTTGGGTGCGACGATCATTGAGATTTTATGATGCACAATTCAAAATCATTTGAGTATCAAAACCTTAATACTGTAACTGTTTAATACTAATTGTGCACAAAATTCTGCAAATCCCTATTTTCAGAGCAGAGAGCCATTACATAAATATACTACAATTACTCAAATAAATTATTTCAAAATACTGTAGTTCAAGGCCGTATTAAAGATGGTTTTTAGGGTTCATCTCCCCTTTGAGATCCTAATTAATTTTAATAGTTTAAATAACCCCCGAGGTTCAGTCTTAATTAGTACCTTGCTTTACATAAATTGTGAGTTTTTATTACACAAAAGTTAAATTTTCCTATTCACCTAATTTATCTTACATTTTTCGTAACCTGTACTAATAGTTTTATTTACAAATCACTACTGTATTTGTATTATTATGTAGTTGTCTTTTCATATACCTAATTTACAGTTTAATACTAATTTGGTTTTTAAAAAACGAAAACTTTATTTACAGAAATTAATATTCTAATATTGCTAATAAATGATAAGTTGCCATTTTATTAATTATAAATTAAGCCGTAACTGTAAGTACTTAAGTGGTTTATCTTTTGTATTCAGGATTTAAGAAGTTTTGAAGGAAAAACAGTCAAAGGAAAATTTTAAAATTTTCCATTATAATAATTTTCAGAATTTTCTTGTCCGCGAAAAGCTAATAAATAAATAAATTTTTTGAAGTATCGCTATTTCAAAGTATTTGTTGCTTTTATAATAGTAATATAGAATATCAAATGTATTTCAGTTTCAAAAAATATTCCCACAAGAGCGAAGCTAGAGGAGCTCTGGGTATCAACTGCCCTTACGCAATAGAAAAATATTTAACCCCTTATTATAGTGTAGGTGTATTATTAACAAAATATTAATTACAGTATCTAGGTAATAAGGCGTTATCCCATGGATATTGACTCAATAAGTTTTTTTGATTATGTACATATAATTAGTTTAGTTAAAATTATTAGGTCAAGTTTCTCAGTCATTGGTTAAGTTTAACTAGAGAATTATTCCCATGGTAGGTATTCCCGGGTCTTAGTTGAGTTTGGTTTCACAGTTTTATTTGACGGTTGAAATAAGGAAGTAATGACAGCAACAAACCTTGAATTAAATAAAATCGTTGTAATTAATTTTGTTTAAATAAATCTTTGACTCGTTAAATTCATAATATTTATGAAATATAAGATAATATTGTACCACAAATAATTCACATAATAATTATAACTTATTATTTTTCCATATATCAAAGAAACGTTCAAAGACCATACAAGTTAAGATTTGAATTAACTTTTGTTTTTCTAAATGTTCCGCAAAAGGTTCAGTAAAATCGGCAATGTGTCTGAGACTATGGGAATGACTATTATATTCATATGAAATTTTATGTTTTAAATAATCCGGTAGTAAACCATTCTTAATTTTAAACATTGTATTGTCCCAAGTTACTATGTCTACCCCTATAATAAGTCTTAATTTGAAAGATTGAGAAATGAAACTTAGAAAAGGTTTTACAGAATTGACGCCAATAGATAGAACAGGTTTCATAAAACTTTAATCATTTTTTTTAAATTTTTATTTTCACAAATTCGTCAGAAAAAATCACTATAACTTTCTTACTATTTAACATTTAATACAATCTAAGATAATCTTTTAGTAATTATATTGTAAACATAACCTTTGTTACTTGTTTGAGCTTTCTGTGTTTGGAGAATTTGTAACTTTTAATCCGTATCTGCCAATTAATTATAATCGTCAAATATATTTCAAACATGTTTGTCACAAAGTTGTAATTGTACAAGCAGATCTAATAAATGGGTACTTGGTCCAATATCTGAACGTACTTCTGAGGGAGGGGCATTTGAGAGCTATAGTGACGTCACTGAATAAAATTTAAAATTAAATTTATTTTTACAATAAAGAGAACGCACGCAAAAAATTATTTTATTTGATATACACATTTTGATTGAGGCCCTTTCATACCCTATATAAAAGACCAAAAGTTTTGAAAAATTGGAAAGGTCTATTCTACGAAATCAAGAAATTTTTGTAGTTAACGTATGACAACTGCATAAATCATTTTCAATTTTTTGACAGTAAAGTAGTATTTCTTCTCTGATCAATCGATTCAGAAAAAAATCCTGCATATGATATCATAGTCTTATAAATCGTAAGTCTAATAGAATTAATAATTAAATTTTATATTGTGACATATTACTTCAATTGGATTTTTATAAGTCTAGATAATTGACAGTTTTTTGATTTTGTGGAATTGTACTTTCCGACCGTTCATATACATTCTATAAATTTTATATTTCTATTTTTCAAAATAAGACTAATTATATAGGGGTGGACATATATAACTTTGAACATTCTATATGTCTCAGGCAAGTAGTTATTTTAGAAAAACAGTTTTTACCTAGATAAATATTATCTGCCTAAGTAAATAACTTCTTTTTTTTTACTTAATTGCTAAATGACTAGATAAATACTACTGGACCAGGCCAATAGTATGTATCTAAATTGTTCCACCAAAGCGGTTACCAAGCATTGCAGGTAAGTGGCTATGGTGTCTATACCTTATCTCATTTCTATAATTCTAATTCATTTCAAATGTTTAAGGTTTTAGTTACATGCACTGTTATTCCCCAAACTTATTTATGTTGGTGTCACTATTTCTAGTTACACATTTCTCACTAGATCTTCTGTCAAACGAATGTCATATGTCAAAATAGGGTTAAATTATAGTAAATTTGTTTTTATGTGCAAATCATTTTGATTGCAATTAATATTGAAGTAATAACCACAAAAAATAAATTTTTATTCAAATAATAAGCAAACGACAAAAGGTAACTTTACGAAAATTTACCTTTTCTGAATGACAATCTAACTTCTGATTTTAAATAAAAACATAAATAACAATATGTCAACATTTCTCAATGAAAAATTCTAGTGTTTAAAAGGTTTTGTTACCAACACAATAAAAATCTAACAGGAATTATAGAAATGAGATAAACTGTATAACCCTCCAGTTATGTAATTTAAAGAAATTATTAAGCAATGCAGGTAAGTGACTTGGAAGCCAAATACCTCTTTAGTGGCTACCAACTGCTTATGTACATAAAATCTACTTTATAAATTGGACCACTAAATATTTCTCTAGTTTTTTTTGTATTCGTATTCCTTCTACAAATTTCACTTTTGGTATTTTCGATAAAAGAGAATAGTATGGATAGCAAAATACAACATTGGTGTATAAAAAACACCAACATACGTTAACCTTTATTGGTCAGTACATAAAGTTAGAGAACATTTAAGAAACTGAAACTGCTAGATGTAAATAGCATATGCACACTAGACATAACCTCAAACAAACGACGAATCAATGTTGCGTTCCGTTTGAAAACCCAAGGTCTCTCTAAGAGTCTATCTCTTCTTCAGCTGAATGTTGTTTGTCCTTCAACTGTTCCGTCAGATACTATTTTCCCAGGAAGATAGCGTTTCGAAGCTATTCGCCCAGACTGCTAATATTTGCCTATGAAAAAGCTATTTTTCTAAGATAATTATTTATTTGCGATTAGAGGGCCTATCTGCGACATGATAAAAAGCTTTTATCAGTTCTTCTTTTGTAGTAACAATTCATTTTTTAAGTCGTCTACATATTCTCAATGACATTGAGATCGGGTGAATTCCCTGCTCATTCCGTGCAAATTATTCGTGTCTTTTTGAAAAAGTTTATCATTATTTTTGACACATGACAAGGAGCCTTTCTTTAATTCATTTTTTAAATTACTCTTTAATAGTTTATCATGCCTTTAATTGGAACAAGCTCACTAGTACCGTTGTACGAGTAGTATCCCCAAAACATAATCTTTTGTGGATGTTTGAAACTTTGACCAATATTAGCTGCAGTAACATTCTCTTCTATGTTTTTCCTCACAAAAACAAAACAAAACGTGAACGGAATACTTGTACTGTAAAGTGTCTCGTTGGAATCTCCAGTCTACTTTTATCCAGTTCTAGTATTTTTTAGACCATTTGAGTCTGTTGCTCTTAATTTCTGCAGTTAAAAGTTGTTTTCTTTGTGACCTAATAGCTCTTTTTCTATTTTTAAGCAATCTATTTCGCATCGTAGAGTCATGAATCACGGTTTTTGATGCATTTAGCTCTTTTTGTAACTAGAAACTAGTTGATCGTAGATGCGATCATTCAATCGCAATTTAGTTACTGCGTTCGGACTTGTTGCGGTATTTGAAAAGCATTTTTATATAAATCCGTTACTAAAATGTCTGACGACAAATCTTTCTTCAGGAATGACCGTTTTGATGATACTGTCTTGGACATGTATAGATTAATTACAGAAGTGGAACGAAAGCCAGCTCTTTATAATAAGCAGTTAAAAGAATATAGTGATCGAAATATAAATGAAAAACTGTGGGGCGAAGTTTGTATAAATGTAATACGCAATTGAATGGACTTCCTCGTATCTGCAATGAAAAAACAAAAGAAAGGGGAGTACGCACTGTTTACTTCTTTTATTTATTTTTAATTACTAGTACATGTACTTATGTATACAATTTAAATCTTATCGTATTGCCACGGTATCGAACCTTGTGGAGATGTAAAGTAATTTGCAAAATAATTTCAAATTTGAAGACCGCACGTGTTAGCCTGTGTTCCAGTTAGATGACAGCTTTGTAGAGGGAATTCATATAACTCGTCTTCAACTTTTATACCATCCCTCTTTCGGGTGTAGTTATGCTATACACAGCACGCTTTAATAATGTAGTTAGCAAATTTGATATCCACATCAATAGGCTGATAAAAAATTTGAAAATTGTTGGCCAAAATTCCAAATGTACATTCCACCATCCGACGAGCACAAGTGAGTCTGTAATTATATACTCGTTTAATTGTTAGGGTTCTCCTAGGGTAAGGTCGCAAAACATGCTGTGATAATGTGAATGCTTTATCACCCACAAGGACGAAAGGCATAGGTTTTTCCGTTTCATCATTGAGTAGTTTTCGTGGATTTGGAACATTTAAATTATTATTATGTAGTCCTTGTCTAAAATGAGAGTTTTTGAACACATTAGAATCGCTACCTGCCCCACATGCTCCCACCTCTATCGCAATAAAAAGTCGGCGTCAACCACACC
>VTPC01005740.1:0-14801 GCA_011009095.1 Ignelater luminosus
ACTCATCATCGCTCTAGTTAATATTACCAATTCCATTCTACGACTCCGACATTTCCCTTTGTCCTGGAAAACAGCAGACGTCATAATGATTCCCAAACCTGGTCAAGACCCTCTTTTTCCCCAAAATTACCGTCCCATCAGCCTTCTGTCTACGCTGGGCAAAATAGTAGAAGCTATCATCCTTCAACGCCTGCGACACGAAATGGACGACCGGCAAATTCTACAGCACGAGCAATTCGGATTCCGAAGCGGTCACGCCACACACCATCAGATCCTGAGGCTGGTCGAACATATCGCTGACAATTTCAACAACCACGACCACACCGGTGCTATCTTTCTGGACGTCGCCAAAGCCTTCGACAAGGTCTGGCACTCTGGCTTAATTTATAAACTATTTCAAGCACAAATCAACAGTAACCTCACGAAACTCATCGCTTCCTATATCCACCATCGCAGCTTTCGAGTCAAACTAGAAAACGGCTGATCTACCATCCATCACATCTCAGCCGGAGTCCTTCAAGGATCCCTCCTCTCCCCAGCCTTATATTCAATCTATGTGTCAGACCTTCCCGCACCAGCCGGCACCCAAACAGCTCTCTACGCCGACGACACGGCAATTTGGTCCCCATCCCGGGATCCACAAATGCTAGCCCGCCGTTTCCAAGAAGCCGCAGACACTATGGGAGACTGGTTTTGCAAGTGGCGCATAGAAATAAATACCGACAAAAGCGCAGCAATAAACTTCACCAGAAGAAGACCCCCCCAAATGCCACCCATCACCATCCACAACCGACCAATCCCTTGGAAGTCGAACGTCAAATACCTTGGAGTGACTCTGGACAAACGACTGACCTGGAAAGACCATACCGACCACTGCGTCCGAAAAGCCAACGCCACCATCGCCACCCTATATCCCCTCCTACACCGACGCAGTTTTCTGAACCCGACCTACAAACTACTCCTATATCCATTATACGACCACTACTAACATTCGCTTCCCCCAGCTGGGGCTATGCTGCTAAATCACATATTAAGAAACTGCAAATCGTACAAAATAAAATCCTCCGCATGACCTTCAACGCCCCCTGGTACATACGCAACGCCGACCTACACAGAGACGCAAACATTCCAACCCTCAAGCAATTCATCCAAACCACAGCTGAAAAAATATACCTAAATACTCCGACATCTTCCAACCCATTAATAAATTCCCTCGGACAATACGACAACATACGACACAAACATAAACGACCCAAACACCTACTCCATCAATAAAAATCTCATAAAGGGCTGAGAACCTTGCCCAAGACTTAAAACTCTAACAAGTATTCCTCAATCAAGACAAAGAAGGTTATAGTTTTTACTAGGTACTTCTATCACCCATAAGATATAAGATATAAGAATATTCGTATCATTATTATTTAACGCAGTTATACAATGCTTATAAAAGAACATTCTTTTTATAAAGTTAGTTGTGTAAACGTATTACAATACTAATTTAAAGATGTGTCTGTAGAACGCAGTTTCGTTCTGGAATACATATACCACTACTGTCCCTAGCATAACCAGAAATGCAATAACAGCCATTGTTACAGCGTTTATTTACAATGGGGCAGGGTTTACCTAGAGTTGCACATTCGTTTTGACAGGCACTTCCGCACTGAAATACTTCATTTGGTCTTTCACATTTTATAGGTGTAACAGAAGGTGCTAAAATTAGAAAAAAACTGTATTACTTAAGACGATTTGCATAGGATAGTGTAAAAAAGCTGACCATCCTTATGTAAATAATAGATAAATAAATAATAAGAAATTATTTTCTACTATTATTCTTATCAGGTGCCTATCGTCAAATTAGATACTCTTTACACATGGCGCTAAATGCTACTATTTTACAATAATTATTAATGATGGTTTTTATGTTTTAGAAATATAAGGACACTCAAGTAACAACTAAAGTAAAAGAGGTAAAAAGAACAGTTTATACTGTAATTCAGATTTATATAGCCTGAAATGCAGCCTATTATAGGTACCGACATTAATTTATTTAACATACAATAATAATAATTAGAAATTCTTACCTTGTCCTTGAACGGACATTACAACTAAAGCCAAACTAGAAAACCATAAAAAAAACTTCATAATGTATACAAGGAGAGTTGCCTAACTGTGAAGGAATGAACGACTGCTGTATAATAGATGTATCACATAAACCTTGAAGTGTATTTATTTGTCTGATATGGGGAATTCCCTCTACAAAACGGGATCGTTGTTAAAGAACTCTTTAAATTCAATGTTTTTGCCGGTTTCATTTCTGCATTAATCAGAATTTATTATGCAGTCTTGTCTATTAGATATAACGTAAACGTTAAAAGAGTTTTTGGAAAGAAACAGTCTTACTTATTAGAAGTACATATAATATTAATGTATTTCATAAAGGTACTTTCCCTGTGTGCTGCCGTAAATTTTAATATTGATAATTACATGTAATAAAATGTATCACTACTTGTTTTTTATGTTTGTTGATTTATTGTATTTTTATAGGTACCGTAAAATGAGGAAAATAGAATCAACTTTCAAGTTTGACGAACTGTAACTTCCTTATTAGATGCCACAAAAATTTCAAATTTTTTGGAAATAATAAAGAAATAGTACTATCAACGTTTTATTTTGAATTTTACCCGGGGTGCAATATGTAATGTATATACTTTTTTAAGCATTGATTCTATTCCCTCCGAATCAGGAAAGAGTTGGATCACCTATAGTTTTATTAGCGTAATTATATTGAAACGGACCAAGGGTTGATAGGATCCCAAAACAAAATTTTAAAAATGCATTTTAAGGAAGAAAACACAAAAATTTATTAAAATCAAAAATAACACACGTTTTAATATATTGCAACTCGAACAACAAATAAACTTAAAATGGTAACTCAGTAAAAACACAAAAATAAAACATCTACTAATACTAATTATAAAAGGAACATTGAAACAGAAATAAAGTAGCCTAAAAAATAAGGAAAAGTAATTAAAAGTCGTCAAAGTTTACTTTAAACTTTAAATAACCTTTAAAATATTTTTCAGGGACTGCCAGTTTCCTAACAATTTGTAGAATCTGAAATTTAGTTAATTCCTCCTTAACTGGACAACACAATTCCAACACCGTTCTGAAAAGAACCGTCGCGTCGAACTCCTCGTCGTCTCTATGTGACGGCTCGTTGGCCGTCCTTGGGCATCACCACCGACGGGGATTATGGAGGACCTGCTTCCGGCCTGCACCACCATCGCCACCTGACCATCATCACCGTGGACGGCGGGCGTGCGGACTGCTTGGTACCCGACATAGCGTGCACGACCGGAGTTATCCAATTTTCCAATTCCCCAGCCATAGAGAAATTAGGTTTTCTAAATGGCAGCCACCGACGGTGGCATTTTATTCATTGACTCGCCGCCTTAACTGGAAACTGATAAACATAGCCCAGAAAATCCCTTGTAATTTTTTCTCTGAGAAAATCTTCAACAAATCTATTGTTATCAATTTTCCGAACGACTTGACAGATGTAAAATTTTAGCCTATTAGTACTGAAACCAGGTTTTGATGTTTTGGTTGAAAAGCTTACTAAAAGTCAGTCATCTTTTTCAATTTCATTTTTATTAACCGCAAAATCATTGAAAGATTACTATTGAGTGTTTTTACAGATGACTCAATATTGATTTGTGATGATTGATTTTCCGTATCTGAGGCTTCATTTGATGCATATTCTGACAATTCATTTTTTTAACCGGTTTCGTTTTCTTCATGTGCTTTTTCAACTTCTTCAGCGGATTCACTGCTTTCTGAGCTTTTTTGATCTACACTTTTATCTGATTGAATCTTAATTTTTTCCCAGCTTTCTTCTTTATTTGTTGCTCATCACCATACCTCATCTTCCGTAAGAGATTGTGAGAAGAATCATTCCAGTCTGTGATTACATTTTGAACATTTTCTTTGTGTGTTTCTTTTGGAAGCATTTCCAATACTTTTGTTGTATCTAATGCCACAATTCTACTTTGCAAAAACCAGACTTAATGTTTGTTGCAGGATTCACTTAATTTCATGTAGTAATTGAAACAGAAGCCTAGGAAAAACACTTTTGGGGATCGATGGCTCTTTTATTTCTGGGCCCTGCTTCCATTTGAAAAAGATTTTTCTCCAGGCCATCTTAAGAGGCAGGAAGAAAGCTATATCAAGGAGTTAAGTTAAGTAAGTAGAGTTTGCAGATAGAATGACAAAACCAACATTATTTTCCTGACAGAGAACTATTAGCTCCGGCGAAAAAAGAGGGGAGAGGTTATCTCCTATTTTTAGGAAAGGCAAAGCAATTATTTTGACCCAATCTGTAAAAAACAGATATTATTGAACCATCCGCTGGATGTTACGTTAAATCTGGTGCCTCTTGGGGCTTTTTAAATCCAACTTTAATATAAATGTCTTCTCTTGTAAACAACATAGCAGGGAAGTAATTCTCCACTGACTGATGTTGCAAACATTATTGATACAGCTGACTTTAGTGGTGTAACAGAACCATTTTCTAAGCAGATTTAATTTAATTTAGTTTAATTGCCCAACAGATATTTCCTATTGCAGGACAATATACAACAATATAACAACGTACAAACAAAAGTAATATAAATATATATAAAAGTAACAACATGCATATGTAAATACTAAGTATATGACTAGTATAAATACAAACAGAAAACTAACTACTACCATAATAGTGTTATGTTTCAATTGCAGTATTTAGTAATAATTTTAGAGTACAGCAGTTTATATCTATGCGACTTGAAATGTTATTGTAGTTGCGAGATATGTAATATATTGGAGAGTTTATTAACAAATTGCTATGCGCATTATCCAAATAGAAAAATGTATTGCTTCTACTACACATTCGAGGAACATGAAAACTTAATTGACTTAAAATATGCGAGCAATCTATTTGATTGTGCATCAGTTTATACAAAAATGTTAAGCCAATAAGTTTACCTCTAATGTCTAATGATTTTACATCAAATTTTTTCAGTAGTAGAGTATGCGGATAGCCTTGCTTAGGATAATGGCCTTCAACCTTAAAATAAAGAAATTTAAGAAATTTTCTTTGGATAGCTTCCAGCAATTCTTTGGAATTGATGTAATAAGGATTCCATACTAACACACAATATTCAAGTTTTGACCGCACTAAAGCATAGAACAACGTTTTTAGTGCATGTATATTCGTAAATGATTTGCAATTTCTCATAATGAATCCAAGCATTTTCAATCCTGTACTTCTAACTTGTTGTATGTATGCAATAAAAGTAAGCTTACTATCAAAGAGGACACTCAAGTCTTTAATAGTGCTGGATCGTTTCAACGGAATATTGTTTACACAGTACTGATACATAATAGAATTTTGTTTACGTGTATAAGATACGATTTTACATTTGTCGATATTAAGGGCTAATTGGTTGGTAATGCACCAATCATGAATAGCTGTAATTTGATTTTGCAGCAGCTGACAATCATTTTGATCCGAGACCGAGGTGAATATTTTTAGGTCATCTGCAAAAGCAAGTTTGTGACAAGTAATTATGTCTAATAAATCATTAATAAATAAAATGAATAAAAGGGCCCAAATTGGAACCTTGGGGGACACCTGATGTAGCTTGGAATGAAAGAGAGGCAAAACCGTTGTAGGATACGAACTGTTTTCTATTGTTCAGGTATGATTCAAAAAATAAACAGAGAGCGTTGCTGAAACCGAAGTTGTGTAATTTTCTAATAATTATAGGATGAGAAATACGATCGAATGCCTTTGAAAAATCTGTATACACGTCATCTACTTGTCCCTTTGTATCTATAGTTTCAGATATATATTGAGTTAATTGAATTAAGTTGGTATTTGTCGAGCGCATCTCCATAAAACCGTGCTGAGAGGGTGAAATATAAGCTTTAACTGAATGATAAATGCGAGAATAGATAATAACCTCAAACACTTTTGCAAAATTGCATAGTATGCTAATCGGCCTATAATTGCTTACAAGATGAGGATCTCCACTCTTAAAAACTGGACAGATTCGGGCAAGTTTCCAATATTCGGGAAAAGTGGACGTGTTAATAGACAAATTAAATAAGATTTTCAAAGGTAAAGCCAACACAGCGGAAGTATCTTTAACGAAGAAACTGGGTACCTGATCGTGACCAAAAGTTTGTTTGTTATTTAGTTTGCGAAGGGCACTAATAACATCAGATTCAGAAATTTCATTAAGATTTATGCAGGGCATAGTACTGGGTTCAATTTCGGGTACAGAGATATGGTTGGAAGATGGAAGGTAAACACTTTTAAAATGATCTTTGAAAGCGTTAACTATATCCAAAGGTTTATCGTAGGCATTATCACCAAGATTCATTTTTCCAGGAATACGAGTAGTGCCTCGCTTTTCTTAAATAAAGGCCGGAAGCTCTTTGGGTCTGTACCTAGATTGATTTGCAAATTAATCATGTATGCATTATATGAATCTTTAATCATGGATTTAGTCAAGGCCCTGTAGTGCCTATATAAACAAAGATCGTTATTTGATTGGTGTCGTTTATATCTTGCGAGATGTTTATTTTTAAGATGTAAACTTTCAATAATCTCTCTACTAAACCAAGCAGGGTATTTACGTTTTTTATGCTTATATAGAGGAACATATTTGTCAAAGATATTATACAATATACTGTAAAATTGAGCACAGGCGGCATCAATATCTGTGCAGTACTCCAAGGACGACCAGTCGGTGTTGAGAAGGCTACTATAAAGTTGTGGAAAGTCTGCTCTACTAAAATTGTAAACTTTGATTTGATTTTCTTTGCAATACTTGTGATTATCAGGAAAGTTAGATATAAAAATTACATTATTCAAAGTAATAGAAAGTGCTGGATGGTGTAAATCTTCTTTAACAAGAGGAGAGGCTTCCCTTTGTACAACACAATCCATATTACTAATTACTAGATCTAATAACATATTGTTATGGTTAGGTACATTATTAAATTGTTGAAAATCAGCAAAGTTTATAAAATCATAGATAGTTAAACAGTATTGATCGTTACCACTATTTATAAACATAGGAACATTAAAATCACCTAACATTAAAACATTATATTCGTGAGTACAATACATTTGTTCAAAAGTATCCACAAACAATTGAAAATCCGTTAAAGACGTGTTCGGTGGAATATACAAAACAAAAATATAGAAGGTTAGTTTGTTTACTACACATCTGCAATCAACTATATCTATTAATACATTCTGATCAGTTATTACACTCATATCAATCATCTCGGTTTCAATGCAATCACTTACAGCCAGTAAAGCACCGCCTCCCCATTTATGACCAGTGAGTGAGTATCTTCTGTCACACCGGAACACCTTGTATTCGTTCGGAAATAACTCAAAACTAGCTATATCACAGTTAAGTGCAGTTTCGACTAGCGCAATCAAGTTATATTCATTGTTGCACACCATTGGAAAGAAGTCGTTTATTTTAGAGCGTAAGCCCCGAACATTTTGAAAATAACACGAAATACTGGATAAACTGTTGGGCGTAATTAGTTTAAACGATCTGTTAATTTAGTGATAATGGGAATCCTCTTGACATATTTGATCGTTAAAGATGATTCTCCAGCTTCAGCTCTAGATTGTAACTGATTACGTAGATTCTTTAAATACTCCAATTGCTCTGGCGTTTGATCATTGCTCAATCGTAGGTTTTTATATTTAGAATTTTTTAGTGCTATCTTTTTAGAAAGAATACGCTTAGGTACAGATGAATTTTCAAATTTTAAGCGCAGAAGACGTGGTCTATTTGAAGCATCTCTTTTCCCAAGTCTAGTGAGTTGCACTGGATAATTTCCTGGCGTCTGCAGAACCAATTCGAGTACTTCATCTACTGATTTTTTATCACTGTGATCTGTACCTTCAGGAATTCCAGATATAATGATGTTATTCGAACGCTGAATACGATCTAATGCTTCTTGAATTATTATCTCTTTTTCGGCTTTAACTTTTTGTAGCTTTTCCTCAAACTCGTCGCGAAGTGCTGCGAATCTAGCATTAATGTCCGACTTAAATTTCAAAATAATTTTTTTCAGTTCATCCAGTTTATTTTCTGTTTCAGAACATTTACTGCAATATAAGCGAACATTTTTTGATCTGGACCGCACGGCATCATCTTGAGAAATTCCTAGACATATAATGTGAACTTGCGAGTCACACCCCATCACATTTTACAACGGGAGTTGATGCAGTGACTGATTTAAAACAGTTAGCACAAGACATTACATAAATGTAAATATGATTATTATTATTTAAATGAAAATATTTATTTGAATTGAAATTCCAACTTTTAACGGGAACACTAAACGAGATTGATGAAAATAAGGTCACCACAAACAGCTGCTCAACAATAATAAATAAAAATATATTATTATTAAGTTTGTAAGAATTATTGAACTTTACGCTATCAACACTTGATGAGTTTATTAAAAACCATCATTAGCCAAATAATCAATTTCTCGCAAAAGCAACCACCAAGATCATTGAAAAATTAAGCACTTTCGCACTACTTGTTAACAACACAACACAACACAATACAACCATCCTACATTTAAACTGAGTTTAGACAAGCTTAAGTCATGTTGAAGAAACTGGGCGCAAATCTTTGTAGAATTCCTGAGCAAAAAAGCAAAAAAACTTTTTGACATGTTGATGATGATAAAAATAGATTCCATATTATAGTATTTATAGTATAAAGTAATATTATATTATTTGGCGCAAAATTGTATAATGCATAAAGAAAACAACATTCATTTTTATAAAATTAATTAAGCAAAAATATTACAAATTTAAAAATGTTTTTGTGGAGCGCAATTCCTTTCTGGAATACATATACCACTACTATCCCTAGCATATCCAGAAATGCAATAACAGTCAATTTTACAACGTTTATTTACTATGGGACAGGGTTTTCCTAGAGTTGCGCATTCGTTTTGACATTCGCTTCCGCACTGGTATACTTCATTTGGTCCTTTACATTTTAAAGTCGGAGTAGAGCGTACTGAAACGATAAAACTGCTTGAAGACCATTTGCACATAGTAGTATAAAATAAACGTTGATGATCTTATGTAAAGATACAATGAATTAATTATAATAGCTTATTCCCATACCCTAATAATAACAATTAAATTCTCATCTTGTGCTTGAACGTACATTATTACTAATGCAAGGCTGGAAAACCATATAAAGAACTTCATGATGACCACAAGAAGAGTGCAGGAGGAAGGCCGGCGGGGGGGAGCTACACTAACAGGAGGGAAGCCGGCTGAAGGAAGACAGACTGGCAGGAGAAAGGCCGGAACAAGGGAGATAGACGGGCAGGAGGGAGGCCGGCAGGAAGTAGGTTAGGTTAGGTTAGGTTAGGTTCGACCTGGGGGCTTGCAACTTGCAGGTACAGGGGTGGCTACCCTGGGTTACTCTAGCTGAGAATACACTTCGTTTTTACCATTCTTGGGTGGTTCTCCTTCCTTTATTCTTTTCTATCGAAGCTCCCTTGCTTCAACTCTCGTTTTCTTCAGGTCCCGACGCTATTAGGCAACGAGGGCTAGGGAATCCCATTTCCTTTTATTCTTCCTTCTAAAACATACAATCACAACAACATAAGGGTGGAGTGGCCAGCCACCCAATCATACCGTAATCGCGGCCCTCGCTTCAACAACCCCTGCCCGCTGAGCACTGCAGAGGTACGTCGCGAGGGGACACGCGACCGTGGGGCTTGCCTTAATCGGCCGGCCCGCGAGGAGAAAACCTCTATAAAAAAAACCGACAGCGAAGTCGTTAAAACCTCTGGGGATACAGGGCACGCCCCGGAGTATAAGAGCCCCGTTCACGGAGTGGGCGTTACCCGTGGACGGTAGTCATAACGACTCATCTCGTGGGAACAAATATGAGCATTAGCCATAATACAAACGAAGGTAGAGATGAAGAGATATTTGAGAAAGGAGAGGAACTGTAACAAGGCAATAAAGAAAACACAAGAACTTCAACACAGAGCTCTGACCAAGGAACTAAGGGTGAGGGCAGCCACAAAGAGGGAAACAAAGAAGATTGGATGCGGCAAGAAAAATACGTATTTGAAAGAAGAAGTCGGTTATCGGTCTCTCCCAGCAGACCGAGGGCGTTTTCAGAGGTGATCTTCGTTAGCACAGAAACTCCAACCAATAAGAAAACAGAACAGGACCGGAAAAGAAGAAGGGCAGAGACACCGAAGGACGAGAAAGAAACACCAAAGAAAGATGAACCAGAAAAAAAAAGCGGGTAAAGCACATTGGGAAGAGAGACTAGCAAAATATGAAGAACTCATCAATAAAGTAGAAAAAAACATATTAAATTTGGACCGCACAGTCAGGGAAAACCCTAATACAAAAAAAGAAATTAAAGAGGCAGCAGGCAGGCTAAAATTCCTAATCGAGCAAGCCAAAACTGTACAACTACGCGAGCTAATTACAACGGCGATAAGACACGAAAAAAAGCAAAGCAAAGAAACCGAAAAGGCAACAAGTACAACTGGCACGCAAACACAGAACGATGCAACAATAAGAAAGAAGAAATAATTAATGCAAGAATAAATAAAATTAGCCAGGAAGGCATGTTCAATACACCCGAAGAAGAGATATTCGAGTTGATGAAGGAAAGATGGTCAAATAACAGCTATCAAGCCAGCGTGATGGCATACGGTAGTATTAAACAGGAAACAGTGAACAGGGACATAGTGCTAATTACGGACTGTAAAGAAGATGGGAAAAGCCCGCTGATCAGTAGATTAGACGGGCTATATCCCCAAATCCAAAGCATAATAGATAGAGAAATGATAAAGCCCGGAGAAATGATTCAGCTATCAAACAATAGCTCATTAAGACACAAGGACGGGACAACAGAAATAACTAATAAAAACATCTATATAACGGGCACTGACCAACAAATAAGTAGAAGAAAAAACATAAAAACCATAGCCAAGATGTTAAACGAAATAAAGAATGTTACCGAGAGGAGCGGGAGAAAGAACATTATAATTCTGTGCACCAAAGCGCATTATGTATCCGACAGCAGAAAAATCACGGAGCTGTTATACAGAAGAGCAAGTCATAAAATAGCTATCCATGATAGGAAGAACCCAGGCGAACCAAAGAACAACACGGGCATGGAAAATGACTGGAACGAACAGAGATGGAACAGGCAGGAAAAATAATAGTAAAGCCTAAGGAAGAAGGAAAATCTTATGCAGAAGTTTTAATTAAATACACCAACAGCAAGGAGACGGGTAGCTCCCAACTACAACGGAAGGTCGAAAACAAAATGAAAGATAGACTAACCGTAGAGAAGATAGAAAAGAGAAAGGACATAGTAATTCTAGACCTCGATGACACTGTAGCTAAAGAAGACATATTAAAACGAATCCAACAATAAATGGGAACAGAAGCAGAAATTAAGGACATCAAAGTGATGTTGAATGATAAAGTTAATAAAAGGGGGCAAAAGTACGCTAAAATAAATGCACCCATAGAAATGACGAATAGACTTCTGCAAAAGGGGAAAATAAAATAGGGTGGACGAGGTGCCGGATGATGGAAAACCTAGCACCCGTAAAATGCTATAGGTGTCATAGATATAGGCAAATCAGTGCAAGGAAAAAGAATTGATGACCGGCAAGTGCCTAAAATGCAACGAGGAGAACCACACGGCCAAAGATTGCACGAGTGCAACATATCACTGCTATGCGTGCAACACGAAAGACCACAGAGCCAATGAGATGACCTGCCCGATATATAGAAGGCTAGTGATGGAATTAAGGAGTAAGAAAGAGACAGCCCAAAAAATCCAATAATGCAAATATTACAAATAAACTGTGGAAGGGGGAAAACAACGCATGATCTTATATTTGAAAGGGGCAAATAAGAAAATGATCGATATTATATTGGTCAGTGAACCGAATAAAAAAATAATACAGAGAGGGAGATGGATTGCGGACAATAAGATGGACGTAGCTCTTATAATATTAAATAAAGATTTTAAAATTACAAAAACTAAAAAAGGAGACGGATGGGTATGGGCAGAAGTAGAGGGGCTTCGAATTTGCAGCTGCTACTACCCACCCAGCATGTAGAGGGAAGACTTCCAGAGGAACTGGGAAGAAATGCTAGGCAGCTTCGGAGGCACAGAAAATAAAATAATAATTGGCGGAGACGCAAACGCCAAATCGCTACTTTGGGGAGCAGATAGGCAGGACGTAAGAGAGGAAATAATTACCGAAAGCAACATGTTAAATAACATAGTAATCTTAAATAGAGGAAATAACCCCACATTCGCCAGAAGAGAACAGAGATCGTACATAGATATAACAATATTTAAAGACGAATTATATGACAAGGTAGCAAACTGGGAGGTTAACGAAGAAGAAGAAAATTTTAGTCTGCATAGGAACATATACTTTGACATACGAAATGATAGGGACGACCAAAGAAACGAGAAGACAGCAAGATGGAAGCTCAGCGAGTCTACAGGGCCCGCGATGGCAAAAGAGCTAGCAAAGCAACTAGCGAAGTTGAAAAAAGAGCCTAGCGCGGAAGAATACATAGTTAAAATCTAGGATGCGTGCAAGAAAATATTGGAACAAAAGGGCTTACGGGGTAAAAGAAAACCAGTCTACTGGTGGAATCACCAAATAGAAGAAATAAGAAAGAATTGCATCAAATCCCGAAGAACGTACATAAGAGCGAACAGCAATAGACGTTTAAACGAAAGTGAAATAGAAGAGAAGAGGGAAGAGTACAAAGCCAATAAAAGCAAACTAAAAGAAGCAATAAAAAAATCAAAAAACGAGAAATGGGCAGAAATAATAACAGACCTCGACCAAAACCCCTGGGGTGATGGCTATAAAATAGTTACTAAGAAGCTAGGACTAAAGACAAAGGTGTCACTGAAGGAAGAAGACGAGAACAAAGTGACAGAAGAACTCTTCCTTAGAGACGAAATCGTATTACAGGATACGCTGGAGGGACGGAGGGGACTGGACTTCGTCCCCGATGAACTGGAGAAAGTGATTAAAAAGACCAAAAAAGACAAAGCGCCAGTCCCCGATAACATTAGCCCGGTTATATTCGAACTCGCAGCTGAAGTTAACCCCGAAAAAATCCTGGAAACATACAACAGATACTTGAGACAAGAAAAATTCCCAGGAATATGGAAACAGGCGAGACTCGTGTTGATACCCAAAGGGGACCCAGAAGCAATGAAATACAGACCGATATGTTTGATCGACACAGCCGGGAAGGTACTAAAGGCCCTAATATCCAACCGGCTGAAAAAAGAGCTGGATGATAAAAGTATAATATCTAACAGACAATACGGGTTTAGAAAGGGGAGATCCACCCTAAACCCCCTGAAGAGGGTAATCGATAAAATAAAAAAAATAAAGGGAAAGGCCACCAAAAACAGAGAGTACTGCGTGCTCATAACGCTAGACATCAAAAACGCATTCAATAATGCCAAATGGTCAGGAATTATTCAAGAGCTAAAAAAGAATAAGATCAGCCCATACAAGGTGAATTTAATAATCAGCTATTTGAGGGACAGAGAGTTGGTGCTATCCTCTGGCACAAAATATGTAGTCAGCCATGGAGTCCCCCAGGGCTCAATTCTAGGGCCCACGCTCTGGAACGTATATTTTGACAGCGTGGTCAGAACAAGACTACCAAAACATGCGGAAATATTATGCTTCGCAGACGACACCGCTCTTATTGTAACAGAAAAAACAAAAGAGGAGATAGTACAATTAGCTGAAAAATCATTAAATAAAATCGGGACTGAAATACAAAAAAAGAGACTGGAATTAGCCATCGAGAAAACACAAATGATTATACTATACGGTGGAAGGAAACTAAAAGATATACAACTTAATTTCCGAGGTAACACAATTAGAAGCTAAGATACGGTTAAATACCTGGGCGTACTTTTTAACAGGAACGGCAGCATGACAAAACATGTCGAACATACCATACTAAAAGCACAAAGGTCCATCAAGGCATTGACTAAAATTATGCCAAGAGTTGGAGGCCCTAGAGACAAAAAGAGGAAAGTACTTTGTGGAGTAGGACACTCCTATACGCAGCACCGATATGGCAAGACGCTTTGAAATATAAGAAATACAGAGAAAAGTTGTTGCGCATACAAAGAAGGATGGCAATAGCCACGATAGCCGCGTATACCACAGTGTCGGCACCAGCCGCGCAAGTCATAGCGAGAATTAAGCCGATAGACCTTATGGTCGAGGAAAGGTGTAGGACGTTTAAAGAACGGAAAGAAAATAAGAAAATAATACATAACGATATCATGGTTAAATGGCAAAACAGGTGGGAGGACCAGGATACCGATACGAGAGCAAAAAGGACTCGTCGCCTTATCAAGGACGTAAACAAATGGTGTAATAGAAAACACGGAGACGCGAACTACTGGACAACGCAATTCCTAACGGGCCACGGCAGTTTTGGGGAATATCTCCACAGAATAGGGAAGAAAGATGTCGCATGCGGCGTCAAAGACGATGCCGAGCATGCAATCTTCCAATGCCAGAGGTGGCAAGAAATCAGAACGGAAATATATGGGAAAATAGACAGAGACATGTATCCCGACACAGTAATAGAGACTAATAAAACATATTATATACTGGATACAGAGAAAGCACGGAGA
>VTPC01005742.1:0-32785 GCA_011009095.1 Ignelater luminosus
AAAAATATTAAAGAATCAAAATTAATAAGAATATGAAGTGTTTTTTTAGTAAAGTTATAGTTGCACGTATAAAATCTGAATTATTCTAGAACTCTTAAAAAACTTAAAAAATGCAGATAGGACTTTTTGTTTCAGGAGGGCAGTACACGTAAAATGCAATGTATAAATGACCACCATATCTGGTCTTTTTAGATGTCTCCCTATGGGACCTTCGAAATAACGCGTTGGTGTTTCGTTCGTTCTCATAGAAATTCAGAAACACACGATATATAATTGTGTACGCTTAGAATCTTAGTTAAATTTGCAGTATGACGTTTATGGCTATTTATTTTAGATTTCGCAATAAAAACGTAGCAATAAGAAATTTAATTTTTTACTGTCACGGATCAAATAGTCCAGGCAAATTAGACAAAAAATAGGTAAAGTTCGGAAATGAATCACGTACTCTTGAAATTTGGCACAGTTGTTTCCTGAGGTGCCCTGATGCACATATCAAAAATCCCCGGTGGTGGGGGGTGAGCGGGGTAGTGGGGAGCCGTTTAAAGTGCATTATTTTCAGTTTTTCTCAAATATCTCGGAATCTATTGACTTACGGTAAAAGTACTTTCTATACAAAGTTAAAGTAGACAAACTTTCCTACAAGAAAGGTTTTATGCATGTTTTTTGTAGGATTGATAGTTTAGGAGTTATGGTGGGGGAAAATATAAAAATAATGTTGAAAATCGAAATTTTGCATGAATATTTTTATTGTTACAAAAAATCTTGATAAAAGGCTGATCACATATAAAAATATTGCATGAATAACACTAATAATTTAATATAAAGTTTAATTACCGATTTAGAGCTGTTAAATGGTCTTTTATACTTCTTCACCTTCTACAATGTCGAATGGGTCGTCTTTCTGCTGTTCGACAAGGTCCACGGAAGCCCTGTTGGTGTACATCCACATTTGGTTAAGCAGCCAGTTACACATCTGGAGAAAATTGTATTAAGTACTGAATCCGGTGCAAGAGGATCTGTATTCATTACAGGTTCAAGGTTTCCATCTATTCCTCTTTTCCATCCACAATTCTCAGGAGGCAGGTTGTTGCCCAGTCATCTCTGCACTTGTAAGTACACTCTAAAAGAATGTAGCTTTACAGCAGTTCTGGTTGGAGGGACGGACAACAGGTGAGGCTTAAGCTTCTTCGTACTTTCCAAGAACGCGTTGTACCGGAGTTGATGTAAATCAGCTTCTTTTGGGGAAGCATGATAAACTGCCAGAAACACCTTTTCTCCTGCACCCATAACAACCTCAGGTGTTGATGAAGGGTCATAGAAAGTACCTGCTATTTCTGCAATGGTTGGATCCTGGTTATACCACTTAATAACTGAGGTTTTACCCTTCCTGAATATAGCTGAAGTTGTATCACAACCTCTAAAACTGTGGAGAAAGACGATGCAACTGTATAATGGAACTTGTTATAGCTGTTGAGACGGGAACAGTTCCCTCTCCCTGGTTTTAGAAAGAAAACCTTGTTAGTAGGTGACAATCAAGCCATTAGCACCACAACAAGGTCGGCATCCTCTCCAACAACAGTCTCACAAAGATTCGTCGCAGCTTTGCCAATTGCAGTCTGTACGATGTCATAGTCAGCATCATTCACTGCAACATGTGTCTCTATCCCATCAACATTCATTTTCTCACACAGCAACGTCATTAGTCTTGCCTTATTCTGTGCATTAGTCAGGAAGTGTTGTTGTATAGTAACTTTCATGTTTTACATCAAAGTTGACATCCGTAGAACTTTTACCCATTCCTCTTCTGCTTTGCTGTAGGACCTTTAGGCTGTCCTTCCTGTCACTATAACCATCAAATACTACCGAGAATGTTGATCCAAGATTGCTCTTCGCATACGATATATATTGTTGACAAATATTAGAAAAAGTTGTTCCGCTTCGCAGGTGGTTGAGGAGGAACCCACTATCAAGGACGTTGGAAGTTGTTGTAAAGTCTACTGCTGTGTCTTTGCTAGGTAGGAAGGCATAAACAGCAGATTTTGCCGTTTTTCTCATTCCACTTGTATCGAAGAGTGAAAGTGGGAATGGAGATAGCTCGTATTCCAGGAGAGACTTCAAGTCGTCATCGTTTTTACTTAGGATTGCGATTCTTTGGAAGAAAAGGAGTGGCTCGATGACCAAAGTTCCACCGTGCACTTTCACTGAATTGGTCATAGCTGCTATAGGTTTTGCCTTGTTCTTCCGTGGTATCTTCAAATAAACAAAATTGTTACCAAATCCTTTTGCTGTAGGTTCTTTACCGATTTTCAGGGCTTCATGACAATTTATTGTGGAATCACCTACAATAGCTGTGGATAGGGACAGTAGCTGTTCCGTCTTGGAAAAAGAAGAGTGGGTAGTGAACCATTCCAGCAATTCTCTCCGGTCTGCTCCATTTCGGCGTTGGCGTGAGGGCCGTAGAGCTACATGCTGCTCTTCTGATGTAAAAACCACTCTGCTAAATTGCTCTAATGAAGAACAGATGGCAGATCTTGTTCGGGACGCACTTAACTACTTTGCAAGTGTTGAATTACTTATTCCTCTTCCTCTAGTTAGCCCTCCAGTGATTTTAATCTCTATCATTAATGTTTGCTCAATTGTAAGATCAGACCATAACCCAGCCCAGAAGGAGCAAAGTATCCCTCATTTACAAATTGTGTCAATTCATCTGGAACCATTTTAGATTCAAGGTGAAGCATATCAACAAGATATAAATGAGTAAATTTGGCGTCTGTGACACCTGCCACTTCTTGTATTTGTTAATTTCTATAAGGGACCCGCTGTGGAATACTTACGAAGTCAAAGTCATAAACGCACCATACCTTTTGTAACACTATATCCTGCCTTACCTCCTCTAACAGTTCTAACTCGATAATAATTGAACCTTATATTGAATTATAATAGTATTAATACAATATTTTTATATGTTATCGGGCCTTCTATCACGATTTTCTGTAAAAATAAAAATATTCACGCGAAATTTCGATTTTCAACATTATTTTCATACCTTTCCCCAACCATAACTCCTAAACTATCAATTCTACGAAAAACATGCATAGAACATTTCTTGTAAAACATTTTGTCTACTTTAACTTGGTATAGAAGGTACTTTTACAGTAAGTTAATAGATTTCGAGATATTTGAGAAACACTGAAAATAATGTACTTTAAACGGCTTTCCACCCCCCCACTCACCCCCCACCTCCGGGGATTTTTGATATGTGCATCAGGACACCTCAGGAAACACCTGTGCCAAATTTCAAGAGTACGTGATTCATTTCCAAACTTTGCCTTTTTTTTGTCTAATTTGCCTGAACTAGAATGAAAAAAAACTGTTAATGAAAGTAATTGATTTACATTACATTTGAAGCCATAATTTAATTTTTTATAATTCTTGATTAATTTTAAAAATTCCGTTAGGAAAATGGATTTAAATTGCATTTTTATCACTTACAAATTGCCGCCTTTGTGAAGCTTTAATAAAGGCCTCTATTGATTCTTACAGTTAGGCGGAATAAATGAAATTATATTAATGAATGGCTGTATAATAGAGTTATCGTAGTACCGCAACTATTCGTTCATTGATTAAATCTACCATTCATCTAATTTCTAATATTTGGTTAGTGTATTAGTTTCAATGAATAGCAGTAATTTAACAAAAGTAATGGGTGTAAAGCGTGCGTTTAATGCTCTAAAACGGGCGTTTCTCATAATTAACTCATGTGTGATTTTAAACACGGCCATTTGAATGGTTGACAATGATTTTATGCAAATTTTTAGTTGCAACTAAACACCACTGTAGATTTTCCAGCTTTCAGTAATATGAAATCAATTAAAATAAACTTTTCACTTCACTTTCATTGTTTACAGAATATTAATGTTTGAATGCTTTTTAATGAAATTCTGTTTATTGATTTCACAGAGTTGAAATTTAATTGAATCAATTAAAAATAAACAGTACAGTACAATGATTTTACCGGAAAATATTAAAACTTTCTAATGTTCTGCTTTCATGAAGTAGTATATTTTTGATGAGCAAAGCAAATTTTAAATGGGAAAATTAACTAACTTCAATGTTTTACCCATGACCTATTAATTAATGAATACATTTAAGATCACTTTGCTTTTCAATACTATATTTATATTCCTATTGATATGTGAGCAATGACAGCTTCTATTATTGCCTTTTCTCAGCTGGGTACTATTGTTCATAATACAATCCTTTGTATGTCTATATTTTATTCTCCTAGTAAGTCTGTGTTGATGTCACTTTGAAAGTTGGGTAATTTCAGTAAATTCTGAACTGTGAAATATGACTAATGCAGATCTATCATCAAAAACATTACACTCTTCTTATAATATTTAATGATATCCGGAGGATTTTGGTGGTTTGCGTTCTTGACGTGTATTTATTGTCTACGTTATAAATTATTCAAGCTGTAAATATCATAATTTTTATTCATTACGAGCTTTTATCTTAATTAAAATTATAAAAATGGTTGAGAAGTTTTAAAGAACAAAGTATATCCCAGTTTTATTAATTCCTTAAAAACGCAGTTGCAACATAAAATCTACGATTTACTTTAAATAAACTTTTTTGAATTATATATTACACCAAGTATATTTTCAAATGATTTGTAGTACAACAGCCATTAAATGTATCCCCGAAAGCAAATACTAGCTTAGGTACCACGGACCGATTCCATCAACATCATTATTTACTATACTCCGTTCAGGATGTTTCTGGGTCGAAACAGGCCATGCTTTCATTTTGTTACGTTGGAAGTGTTTCTTTTTTTCTTCTTGAAAATTGTCGTACCAGCGACTACATTTGGCGCTGTTGCACGATTAAAAATTTTGCATAAACGTTTAGTACCTATCAGTTTTGTTTTGTTACAAAGAAATCAAGTTTTCATTATATTTACAGAGTTACAAAAAAAGGACAACCGCGTGAGGTTAAACTGTGATAAAATCATAACCTTAAAGCACATTAAACGTCAATAAAAGTTCACTAGCCGAGTTAATAGATAAACAGCCCGGTTTACAATTCTCAAATTGTCATTCTGTCACAGTCATATACGACCCAGAAACAGCGTGAACACTGTATACTTCTTTGCTGCTCAATATTGTCCCAATGGTCTAGATACCTCGAGTCGCACTTCGCGTTCACCGCCGCAAGTAGTGATGTAAACTGACAGCCGTCACGTTTCACTCATCAATTCCATGTTTTAATTCTTGGCTAAAGAGTAGTTTATACAGTATGCCCAATTTATCTTGCTACAGGTAAGTAGGCAACACATTAAGTGAATGACCTAACTCATACGGTTTTATTTATTAAATTTCTTTAAGGAAATAATAAAGATCAAAATTTAATGAGATGAAATAGCACTACAGGTAATGTGAGGTTAGATAATTACTAAATATAAAGAAATTCTTGTCAAAATGGCAAGCAGTGTACACTAATAATTTTTGAATTTTCTGTTTTCTATAGCTATCCTTTCTGAAAATCGGAAACTATATTCTGTACTCACAAAGATATTCATGTTATGCAAACTGTGTTGTCTCCCTACTTCTAGCGACTTATATTAGGCACACTTCATATAGAACGACCACTAAAAGTCAATTTCAGCACCAGCACAGTAGACAATACAATTAAATTAAAATTTTTACACATACGAGGGGGTACCCAAAAATAAACTGGAATCTTTTTTAAAAGCTATATTGTATTTCATTCTTTTTGCAAAACAATCTCATCATCTTCAAAGTACTCTCCATTACACTTAATGCATCTGTCCAATTTGCGATTCCATTCTTGGAAACCTTTTTCAAACTTCTCTGTTGTAATGGCTGACAGCTCCTTCCACATATTTTTTTCATCTCTTCCACGTCGTCAAAAAGCTGTCCCTCTTCGTTCGCGGAAACAAAAGGAAGTCACACAGACCGAGATCAGGTGAATAAGGAGCGTAGGGCAAGGGAATCATACCGTGTGAGCAGGTGCATTGTCATGATGGAAAAACTACAAATCTAGTTTCTGCTGCTTTTTCCCGAGCAAGAAGCAACACTTCACAGTCGCTGGCTGTTCATTTAAGTCCACCATGACAAAATAAAAGCGAGACGCAGGCAAAACTGCTTTTAACAACAAAATTAACTATGTCCAGACATAACCTTCCCAAACGATGCCACTGAGTGCAGTGAACTCGAAGCGAGTTGCTCGAGGCTCGCCTAGCGGAAAAAATGCGTACTACGGAAGCCTCGCCCACCGCAACGCTATTCCAGTTACGTTTGAGTATCCCTCGTATGTGTGACAATTGCTGTTACCAAAAAATCTAAGAAACACGCAAGTTTATCAAAATTATAGATGCTACGGTTAGAGATGAAATATAAATCTATCTATACAGTTTTTGTCAGATTTGTAGATTCTTGAACCTTCTGATTCATTGAATATGGTGACTTAACAGGTCATTTTCTATTCAGCTTAGATATTATTGCATTTATAAACGTGTACCTTGTATTTTATTATTTCTGTTGTGATACACCGACTTTAAGTTCCATCACATCGTAGTGATTTACCTTCCAAGAAAAATAAAATAGGAAAAATTGTAAATGGGCCGCTTAATTACTGTTTTAGAAACTAGGCTTGATTCCAAAACGAGTTGATTACAAAACTACATTTGTAACACTCTCAAAATCAGATTATTACAGTAAAAGCGGGAATCCGCAATCTGGGCTAAATAAAATGAGTAAATAGATAATAAGTGTAGCAGGCTTGTTCAAAGGTTGGCATTGCCTAGAACGTTCTCTGGTTATCCCACGGAAAACCAGTTAAGCAAGATTAAATCCACTACTGTCAAACTAAAATAGCTAAATCAAAATTAGGTAATCTAGAAAATACTTTCAAATGCAATGCCCATACAAACTTTGTAATGTGACTTAGATATAACACATATCTATCCGGTCCCTGTCTTTAATTTTGTTCAAATATTTTTTTCTTGGCGTGTTATAACTAAATTATTTTATTTTGTATGGATTATATTCTTTTAAATTGTTCATTGTATTGGTTGATAAATTTTGTCTTAACTTACTAGCTCCACGAACGTGCCTTTTTCTAAATTCGTAATTGCCTTTTAACGCCAAGAAGTATTTATAAACTTTGATTTCGTAGTATCTTGGCTTGCATTATTCACGGTCGCACGACACTGCATGAGCTAGATTTACACTAAAAGTAGGAAAGAGTGGAAAGTTTTTTGAGTCCCATAAAGCCTCTTGTTTTTTTTTCTAGTTGGGTTTAAACCGGGTCGCGCCCGATCCCTTCGTCCGAATAAGCGAGAGTTGCGTGCGACGGAGGCGTAAGGCAATCTTTGGTTAGCTTTGGTACGGAACGAACGGTATTGCTTCGCCACAACATTATTGCTATAGTTCAATTTTTAAATTTAGACCCGTTTCGAATTATCCTGACTGCACAAGTCCACCAGAACTTAAAATCTTCGACTTCCCTTTAGCCCATGCTTTCTATATTATGCCATCCATAAGCGTATACTCGTTAGTTGTGTTGCTGTATGCATCCTTTTCCTATTCATTTATGTATAGAAAGATAAACGATGCAGGTAAAAGTATTATAAAACGGCTACCTGCCTGCCAAGTGTTAACCCACCACGGTTCAAATCCTTTAACATAAAAATAATTTAATTTCTTTAAAATCTACTTTTCTAACTTATGGTTCTGCGTCATACACATTAAAAAAGGAATGATAAACGATCGGAATAGACTATAACTCTTGTAATAATGCTACATTACTAATAAAACATATTTCAAATAATTAATTTTCCGATTTCTAATTTGAGCTTTCTGGACGACCGTGCTGCAGTGTGCAGAGCTCCTTACTTCTATTACGGACAACGGTCATTTCTTAACTAGAACTGTACACCACAGCACTTAATCCTAAACGGGTCTAAATGCAAAAATTGAACTATAGCTACAGGTTATTTATTTGTGAAACATTATAGTTATTTGGTGAACCCTAAAAGGTGGGCTTCTAAAGGGTTGTAAATTACGCTGTGTTTAGCGGATGAATGTGTTAACCCGTAAGCTAAAAGGTTTTATCTATTGACTTTTACGTTTGTGGAAAACGGTGATTTTCTTCATCGCTTCAATCCAACAGAATATAGTTGGGATTGCGTAAAGTGGCAAGCAAATATCGTTTAATCGTTTAAATTCATCTTGTCTGGTTACGTCTCTTTCGGGGTCGTCCAAATAACACCTAGTGATTCGGTCCTCGAATCATTGTTTGCATTGGAGAAAAAAAACCGTATGTTTGAGTGGATTTTGATGTAAAACAATACAGTGGACACTATAAACTAAGTTTTCTGGTTGTTAATAACAATTTTTAAAGAGAAAAACGCTCGAATTCGATAGTGTGAGGGAACTCTTCGTTGAATCATAGAAACACTTGTAAAATATAAAATACCCTCGGGCTGCCGTTCAAATGTATGGAAAGTAACAAAGCTTCAGAGTCCCTGGTGTTTTATTGATAGTATCTCTAAACAAAAGAAACCTGGAGGAATCAAGTAATATGTAAGAGAACCATTTATTCTTTTGTTTATACTTTGTTGTTATTGTGCAGTTTAAGTCAAAAACTCGCTTCTAAAGAATCATTAAAAATTTTTTCTTCAATTTGATGTTTATATATACGTTTGTAAAATTATTTAGCTTGTACTCTGAACGTTCATAGGTAATAATAGTTGGTTTATTATATCTAGTGTATTTTGAAACGTTTTCAAAGCAACCAATCGATCTTTTATTTTGGAAAAGTTAAATTATACTTGATCACAGTTTGGTATTTAAAAATTCATTTTTCGCTTTAAGTGTTAGATAATTTTTTTGTTATTTATATAATCTAAGAAATCTTTGTGTCTTTTTTTATAGATTTGGTTCTTTCCTCCTTCCGGAAAAAAACCCTTGAAGTATAATTTCTTTTGTCGTATTTCGTTGTGTTATTATTTACGTTAAGTTTCTAACCCCTCATATTTATTTGTTTAATTATATGCTTTTATTTTATTCCTATTTTTTTTGAGTAATAAGTTACAGTAAAGCTTAGTCTGTTGCTTTATTGAAGAGTAAAGTGTAAAAGGGTTCATTACATGTAGTTGTGTTGTCCATTTATGTAAACTATAAAGTGAATCACCAGAGGACCAGTGAAATCAATAAGATTTGATATTTTGTTTAATTTACATATTTGTTTATAATTGGCACATAAGCGTGTCCAGCAAGTTTCAGTCTGTTAACAAAATTCTTTTGTTTATCGATATTGTCTTTTGGTAAGTAAATGGGAGTACTGATTAGGCTCCTATGTTAAAAGTTATAAGTGTAATCTAAAGAATTCAAAGCGTTAAGTAAATTATTGCCAAATTATCTATATTAGATGAAGTGTTCATTGTAAATGTTTTACAAATAATCTATACACTGGGTGATATTCTATAGAGCCACTTGTATACAGGGTGTTGTTTTGTAAGGGACGTGTATACAGGGTGTTAGTTCACGAGAAGCTGTGTGGGCTGGCCGTTGGATCCCTATGACCTTCAGCTTCTGGCGCCTTTAATTTTGGACATGTTTTGAACTTGTCAAGAGTTTTTGGTTGTGTAAGCTTTCTTTTTCTTTTTTGTCAAGGTAAATTTAGCTAGGACTACCCCGTTTTCAAATTGAGCTACGGGACTGAATATCTTTCGTCATCCGTAACGGGTCTTAGGCTTCTTCTTCAGCTTTTTCCCTTTACAACGTCGTCTATGGCAGCATCAAACGCACAATAATGGCGAACCTATAATCTAGAAAACTCCAACACGTACTCAATATTATCTATATAAAAGCAATTTCGTGATTAAGTGATAATTATTGAAGCACTAAAATTGCTTGTAAAAGAAACTAAATTGTTCATAAAAATAACATAAACTAGAAGACTACTAAGGTACATAAATAGAACTTATAATCTCACTTAACCGACAATACTTAAACTTGAAGAACAAACCCCAAGAAACTCAACGAGATTGATACGTCAAAGTAATTCAGTAAGATTTAAAAGCGCATCTAAACCTTCTTCATTTCATCAAAAAGAGATAGAACGTAATAAAACCAGTACTAGATCATAAAAAACCAAAATCAGAAACGACAAAATGTCAAGTATGGAAGGTATGACTCGCTTCAAAATTAAACTAGGTTGATTCTAACTAAAAAGATTATTCCAACTGCCACCGTAAGAAGGCTAAATAACTTTACAAACATGGAATGCATCTGAAAATAAGATATTTTAATAGTAACAGCTAAACCAAAATCTTAAACTAAACTAACACCATTTTTAGAGATAGAAATATAAAAAAATGAATAAAACTGAGTGAGCTAGATAAATTCTAACTTCTTTTAAAAAGCTACATTAGTACTAGAAATTAAAATGAATGGAACATTACTGCATAAAGAGACTGAAAGTGGCAACGAATTTCTACGTTTAGGTAAATAAACCCGAAATTAACAGCTTGAAATTAAATCCAATGAGCAATAAAAGGACGAAATACGAGGGCGGTTTAGTAAGTACCCGTGTTTGACGACAGAAGGCGTTCCTGAGGGAAGTTGGTGTTATCATCGTGTGCTGCCATCTATCAAACGACGGTATAACAAATTGCAGACTGATTGATAGGTTAGTTTGGATTTGACAGCCATTTGAGTAAGACGTGTTTCGTGATTTTAGCTAAGATGGAAAAAGAGCAGTATCGTTCGGTAATTCGCTTTCTGTTTTTGGATGGGAAAAAATGCGAGGAGATAAAAGCAAAGTTGGATGCTGTTTGTGGGGACACTTCGCCATCTATGACCACAGTTAGATATTGATTCAACGAATTTAAACGTTTTTGATGAGGAGCGACCAGGACGCCCGGCAGACGTGGTTACCGAGGAAATCATTCAAAAAGTCCACGACATGATTCTCGCTGATCGACGAACGAAAGTGCGTGAAGTAGCAGAGGCCGTAGGTGTGTCGACCGGAACGGCAATTATTTTATATTTTACATGATAAGTTGGCGATGAAAAAATTGTCGGCGCGATGGGTGCCGCGATTGCTAACGGTGGACAACAAGCGGATGCGGCTGTTAACTTCGAAGCAGTGTTTGGAGTAATTTAAGCGAAATCCGAAGAAGTTTTTGCGTCGAGTTGTCACCGTTGATGAAACCTGGATTCATCATTACACACCAGAAACTAAGCAACAATCAAAACAATGGATTTCTCCCGGTGAATCTGCTCCAAAAAAAGGCGAAGAAGGTCATGGCGACGATATTTTGGGATGCGAACGGCGCCATCCTCATGGATTTTTTAGAAAAAGGAAGAACCATCACTGGACAATACTACAGTAAGTTATTAGACAGCTTCGAGAAAAAATTGAAGAAGACGCGGCTGCATTTGGCGAAAAAGAAGGTGCTGTTTCACCACGATAACGCACCAGCACATTCATCCGGAGTCGTCGCCGCCAAACTGCATGAATTGCGTTATGAATTGCTGCCGCACCACCCGTATTTACCCGATCTGGCTCCCTGCGACTTTTTCTTGTTTCCTAACATGAAGAAATGGCTCGCGGGAAAAAAATTTAGCTCAAACGAGAAAGTCATCGCCGAGATAGAGGCGTACGAGGATGGTCTGAAAAGTTTCCGACCTCAACGTGAAGATGGAAGCACTCGTAAATAATGGTGCTAGACGACCGCCGAATTAAAGTGAGAGAGATAGCAGAGGTTATCAACATGTCAAGAGAACGTGTTTGTCATATATTAAATCAACATTTAGGCATGAGAAAGCTGTCCGCGCGTTGGGTGCCGCGTTTGCTCACGTTAGACCAAAAACGTGTTCGAATGAATATTTCCAACGCTCTTTTGGCGCAGTTTAGGCGAAATAAATCCCAGTTTTAGCGCCGATTAATTACTGTAGATGAAACTTGGATACACCATTATACGCCCGAAACAAAAATACAGTCCAAACAGTGGACTGCAAAGGGGGAACCGGCTCCAAAAAAAGCAAAAACTGTTTTTTCCGCTGGGAAAGTGATGGCGACTGTTTTTTAGGATAGTCATGGAGTTATTTTAATCGATTATCTTCAAAAAGGAAAAACCATTACAGGAGCATACTATGCATCATTACTTGACAAGCTGAAGGCAGAACTTGCGAAAAAACGGCCACATTTGCAGAAAAAGAAATTCGTGAATTTTCGCCATGGCAACCGCTGAGGTGTGAGACGGTGCGTTGTCTTGGTGAAAATTCACGAATTACGGTTTGAACTGCTTGACCATCCGCCTTACTCACCAGATCTAGCCCCAAGCGACTTCTCTTTGTTCCCTCATCTAAAAATTGCGCTCGGAAGACAAAGATTTTCGTCAAATGAAGAGGCAATCACCTTCGTGAACAATTATTTTGCAGAGAAAAATGCCGAATACTATTTGGACGGGTTACAGAGGTGGGAGCATCGCTGGGAGAAGTGTGTAGAGTTATAAGGAGACTGTGTTGAAAAATAAAAAAAAATTTTCAGAAAAAATGTCTTGTATCTTTGTTAGGTTGGAAACTTTTCAGACCACCCTCGTATTTTGGAGAGTTCGACAAATCCTATTTTTTGAAGGGGTTAAAAAAATGGCAGGAACGTTGGGAGAAGTGTATATTTCTAAAAGGAGACTATGTTGAAAAATAAAAGAAAAATTTTTGAAAAAAATTGTGTTCTCATTTCTAACACGGGTACGGTTCAATAACCGCCCTCGTATATTCACAAAGTTATTCTAAGTAGTAAAAATAGAAAAAAACTATTTTTAAGCAAGAAAAGTGAATCTGGTTGTCAAACACTAAACACTTAAAGAATCCTAGCTAGTTGTAAGAATTAAAATACAAGAAGTTGTTGATATACAACCTGGAAAGCAAACTGGAAGGTTTTGTTCTTTACAAAGTTTTTTTTTACAAGTTAAGACAGATTAAAGATGTGCAGTACTCTTCAGCCAAATTCACTCGGATGTGCCACATACAGTGCGTTTCACTCACCGTCACCCCCCTGTATCTTCTTTATTTATTTTCTGACCAATTTCAACTTTTGATCAAATATTCTACCATTTAAGAGGTTTCTAAATAATTTTATTAAAAATCACTAGGCTTCTGTATTCAATGCTAAATGTAAAAAATCGGAAAATCATAGTGGGCCTAGTTTTATCGGTAAAAGCTATTTAAAAAAGTTGCTCAGTATCACAGAAATAGTCAAAAACTAAATCTTTAACGAGAAATTTTGATTCTCAATGAACGAAAGTTTTTATCAACTAAACTCACTATGCCTAATTTTTTCAATAATGGTTAGATATAAAGGGTTTTCCAATAAGAGGTGTTATTTTGAATAGCCCGCTATTTCGGTAGATGTCACTTTTGAAGCTATCATTTTTTGACATTTGACAAGTAGAAACTACGCCATTAATAAATATGGAACGATACACGCTTCAACAACGCATTGAAATTATTAAAATTCACTATAAAAATGGTGAAAATTTGGCAGAGACGGTTCGTAAAACTCGAACATTTTTGGGTCACCGTGAAGCACCTTGTCGGACCGCAATACAGAAATTGGTGAAAAAATTCGAGCTCTTGGGACAAGTTAGTGATGTCAAGAATAAAACCCGTGCACGTCGCTCAAGAACAGCCGAGAATATTGCTGTTGTACCCGAAAGTGTTAAAGAAAACCTAGGTCTGTCCATTCCTCGTCGTTCTTTGGAATTAGCCATTCCACAAACGTCATTACACCGTATTTTGCATAAAGATTTGGGTCTTAAGGCTTATAAAGTCCAGTTAACACAAGAACTCAAGCCGGCCGATCATCAACAACGTCGTGTCTTTGCTGATTGGGTCGTTGAAATGCATGAAAATGATCCAGAATTCCATCGAAAAATCATCTTGAGTGATGAGGCCCATTTCCACCTCGGTGGCTTCGTCAACAAGCAAAATTGTCGGATCTGGGGCTCAGAAAATCCAAGAGTTATTGTTGAAAAGTCTCTCTATCCTCAACGTGTGACTGTTTGGTGCGGTTTATGGTCCGGCGGAGTCATTGGACCTTACTTTTTCGAAAATGAGGCTGGAGCAACAGTTACGGTGACTGGATTGCGCTATCGAGAGATGATTAACGATTTTTTATGGCCGGAATTGGATGGTATTGATCTGGACAACGTTTACTTTCAACAAGACGGCGCTACGTGCCACACAAGCAACGAAACCATTGATCTTTTACGGAAAATGTTTCCGGACCGTGTTATCTCTCGAAGAGGTGATCACAATTTGCCACCGAGATCTTGTGATTTAACACCTTGCGACTTCTTTCTTTGGGGCCACGTGAAAGAGAAGGTCTACGCCAACAGCCCAGCGTCGATTCAAGACCTCAAAGATGGAATTCGTGAGGCTATCGAGGACATAGGGCAGCCACTTTGCGATTTGGTTATGGAAAATTTCATGAAAAGGATATTGTCCTGTAAGCGTGGTCGTGGTGGTCATTTGCCTGATGTTATTTTCCACTATTAACGGCATATCTTCCTCTTTATAATGAAATAAACATCCGATCATTTATATTAAAAAATGGCACTTTTCTTTGAATATCAAAATAACACCTCTTATTGGAAAACCCTTTATTTAAATCATTATTTTACAATAAAGTGCAGAACTTGTTACTTACATTTACAAGATACTTAATTAAACAGTTCATACAGTTTTCGTTTTCCATGGCACTCTTTATTATGAAACCAATGGAATTTAACTCAGTTTTTCGTTATTATTATAACTCAAGCATTTTCAATCAAAATTTGAATTTTGACTGTTTGTAATGTCATTTTATAATTTTGTATATTGAAAACATAAATAGTCATTTTCGTTTACTAAATCCTTAGTTGGAATTATCTTCAATATAATTTGCGCAATTTTTATTTAAACACACCTGTTGCTCCTTTTGAAAAGCGTTTACCGCGCCTCACTTGTGCGAATTTATTGGAATTGTGTCGACTGAAGGCTGTTTCGAGTTGAGTTGGTTTTAACGTAGGCAAATCTATATCTAAAATTTTTACCATACATTGGTGTGTGTTGTGTTTATATACGGTTCCTGTGTCATTCCGCCTTTTAAGGTAATCTGCCGACTCGGAAAGCGCCAGGTTTCAACGGGCAGAAATCGTTCCATCACACAGATAGGGGTGTTTGCTTTGCTGCTTTTGTTCCACTTATACTTAGTACGGTTGCACCTAGCTAGGCGTGATGTTTAGTTTTTGTTGGTTTGACGCGTGGAGGGAAGCGCGCGAAAGAGTAGAGATCCACTCTTGTAAAATACTAAATTCCGCTGCAAAAATCATACCGTTGTGTTGAAGAATTATCGAAGCCCATTGATAGTGGTCCTTTTTGGGTTATTTGCGATTGTCTAATCATAGATATCTTAAGAAACTTTGCGAGTGGATAGGAGTAATATTCCAAGTCTTCATTTTGCGGATAAAGTGTTCACTTCAAGTGTGTCCAATTAAACTTGGATTTGTGTATGCGACGTTACCCTTATTTTTATTTATAAGATCTAGTAAATATCGATTGCGTTTGGGTGTATCGAACTTTCGTTGATGAAGAGTTTTGCTTGATAATCATCTTGTTTTAAATGCTACTGGTAGTAATGAACACCTGTATTTAGTTTTGTGAAACTGGGTGTGCACGTGCATACCGGCGTTTCTGCTTAAACAGTTCTTGGTGATTTAGAAAAAGAAAACATTTCTACATGCTGTATCATGTATTGAAACACGAGTGGGGCATCCGTCTTTCGTATACGTCATGTAAATTTAAGAGAAAATTATATTTATTTGTTACTTTTATTTGTGTATTATAATCAGATGCATAGGTAGTTTTGTATGTAAACTTTACAACAACGAGTACCCAAGGTTAAAGGTAAAGATAGGGTCAATAATCTAAAGCTAAACGTTTGTTTGTTAAATAAGAGCCTTTGACTCCTTTTGTTTTTTCATGTATGAAAGTCAAATAGTAAAATTTTGCATTTATTGTTATTATTAACCGTTTATTTATGAGAATTCTTTTGATTGTTTTAACTTAAGCGGTCTAAATTTATTACTGACAAGGCTGCAAAATTAATACTTCTACATTCATACTTATGGTTTTTGGCGTACACTGTGTTGGTTTTTCTGTCGAAACCTGTCGTTCTTTTATAAAACCTTTTCTATTTATCAGTAAACAGTCAAATGTGAATATACTTAGTGTATTTTATTATCATCGTTCCTTCTCTTTTCAGGTAATATATAATAATAATAATAGTAATAATCCCTTTTATTGAAAATAAAAAGAAAAATACAATATCTGTAGCCTCCTGGCGAAATTTAGCCACTGGCTACTCTATTTAACCAGCGGACTACACAAAATATATAAAAATAGCACATAAAGATTAACTTAAGGATTAATTTAATTTAGTCTGATTTAGGTAGTTAGACATATGCATGGTGGTTATTGCGAACTCAAACAATAATTTTTTAAGGAGGTTTTAAATCTATTTAGATCAAGGTTTTTTATGGGAGAGAGAATCGAGTTATATACTGAGACAGCATTACAAGTAAATCCTCTGCGAAACAAGGTTATTGGATGCTGCGGTATTGTGAGCATACCTTTATTACGAATGTTTGCAGAATGAACTTGAGACCTAACGACCAATCTATCAGAAAGGCTAGCAGATGGCTGCATGGAAGTTAATAGTGCATGTGTATATGAACCCAACTGGTATTTCCAACGATTTTCCATTTTCAACCATTTGAGCTTGCTAATGCTATTAGATACATGATCGTATTTCCGTAAATTGCAAATGAATCGACAGCACCAGTTTTGAACCTTCTGTATGTGATTTTTATCATACATTTCTAAGCAAGGGCCATAAATAAAATTGCAATAATTAAAGTGCAACAACACTAAAGATTCTGTAAGCATTTTCTTTCGAGTAGAGTTTAAAATATCACGATTTGCTTATAGTAATTTTAATGAGAAGTAATTTTTTTGCAATAGTTTTGTAACATGTAGCCTAAAACGTAGTTTAGTGTCTAATATAATACCGAGATCTCTTGCAGAGTCGACTACTGGTAAAAGTTTGTAATCTATATTTATGTTGAGATTTAAATCTGGTGCTGTAATATTTTTTTTTTGTTACCAAACACTAATAGTTTTGATTTACTGGTGTTAAGTTTCAGGTTGTGTTGCATTGAAAGGTATTTAATAAGAGTAAGATCACTGTTGATGTCTTCGTAAGCTTGAGCTCTATCAGGAAAGTTAAATGATTTATATATTTGCGTGTCATCAGCATACGCCTGAACAATGGTTCAAGGAATTTGAAATATCAGAAGTATATATAATAAATAACAGAGGCCCTAAAATAGACCCTTGAGAAACACCGGAAGTTAATAAATATGATTGTGACCGTTGCTCGTTAATTTTAATTATCAAACTCCTGTCAGATAGATAGGTCTTTATTACGTTAACTGCTGTATTCACGAACCCGTAGTACTGAAGTTTTGCACACAGAAGATTATGGCTTATTGTATCAAAAGCTTTAGAGAAATCGAGCAGTACGAGAACGGTTATCATGTGCCTATCGGTTGCGCTAATAATATCATCCGTGACAGTAGCGAGGGAATCAGCAGTACTAAGACCCTTTCCAAAACCGGATTGACATACGGATGGTATATTGTTGTTGTCAGAAAAGGCATATATTTGTTTATATAGTATCTTTTCAAAAATTTTAAAGATACACGGTAAATGCTAATTATTCTTAAGTCAGAGTAGCTACTTGGATTAGAAACTTTAGGTAGTGGAAGACCAACGGCCTCCTTCCATGCCGACAAAAAATAACAGAACTCTATGCAACAATTAATAATGTGTGTAATATTTTTATCGATAAAAGGACTACAGTATTTTAGCATTATAAGCGTGATATTATCAGAACCAAGAGCGTTAGATTTAAGACTAATCAGAGTTTCATGCACCTCTTCTATTGAGGTAAGAGAGAAATCAAAAGTTTGATTGCTGAAGTACCGATTATTTTGATAATACTGTATTTGTGTATTGCAGTCGGAGGTTGAAGATTGAACAAAAGAGCTAAAATAATTTCCAATCAAGTTAGGGTCAGCTAAGTTACTTGGCACTGTACGTTGCTGTGAAAAACGTATATTTAAATCAGATAAGGCAGACCACATCTTACGCGAATTATTTTCCGTTGCGAGTGAATTAAGATAAGCCCTTTTTTCACGACGAATCGATGATACCGTAAAATTCCGAAGTTCTTTGTACCGATTCCAGTCCGAAGGGAGCCTAGTACGCTTATATTTCCTCAATGCACTGTCACGCTCCTTCATGATTGCCTTTCAATTATCTGTTAGCCAAGGGCCCTAGGCTTAGGGACCCGTGCCTCTTTAACAGGTGCATGTTTATCAAAAACAGCTAAGATAAAGGCCATAAAAATGGAGATTTTATTATCAATGTCATTCTCGCGAATCATTTGTTGCCATGGCAAAGACTGTAAATCTGATAAAAATATGTAGATTGTAATTAAAGCTACGAAAACACCTAAATTTTACAATTTTAGGTTTAAATTTGTTTGTCTCTATCTTTAAATTACAGAAAACGGCTCTACGATCAGAAATTTCATTAGCTTTAATTGCACCTGAATTACTAATAACTTAATTACCGCTAACAAAAATAGGGTCTATAAGGGTGCTGGACGTATTTGTTATTCGAGTAGGTTCATTTAGTATTTGTGCTAGATCGTATGAGTTAAAGCATATATTTACTGGATTATCAACATTAAAGAAATTTACATTAAAATCGCCCAAACAAATAAAGTCATCAACTGTGGGTGTAATAATAGAAAACATCTCGTCCAAATTATTTACAAAGTTATTTATGCGATTACCGGGTGGTCTGTAAAGTACCCCAATAGCAATAGCTTTCGCGTTCATTTTGATCTTAACAAATAAGTATTCAATATCATTATCAACTGAAAAATCGAGAGAAATTTCTTCACAGTTTAGGTCAGCCCTCACATATATGCCTACCCCACACCCTCTGCTGCCTCTGTCCTTTCCAGAAAATTGGTATCGAGGTATGAAAACTGTTCCTTCAACCACATCCTCCGACAGCCAGCTTTCACTTACAGCAAAAACATGGAAATTATTGTAATTAATTAAATTTACTAAAGAATTGAAATCGTTAACAATAGACCTTACTTTAAATGTCCAATTTTCACAATATATCTATCTACCTAAAGCAGATAAATGATGAGACGATTAAAATAAACAAGTAATTAAACAAAAACGAAAACTAATAAGAAAGAAAAATTTATGTATGTATTATGGGTTATCAACGTGTTTTTAAACATAAACGATGAAAAAAAAAGAGAAAAAAAAGTATTCTTCGTGGAAAAGCATTCTTCAACTGTTATTTAACGAACGCAAATATTATATTTTATGCAGATCATCAAGTGTGGTCGCTTTGGAAACGTTGTTATCTTTTTTTATAAAGATGGACCCATCCCTGACCCATACTGACTTTTTATCAAACATTAATTTAGCTTCATATAGTACTGAAAGACGAGCCCTAGTTAGATCCTCTTGGATAATTATTCCGGATCCCTTCAATTTACTTTTACTGTTTAGGATCATCTGTCGATTGCGATAACTGGTAAACTTTACTATTATAGGCCTGGGTTTATTTATATTAGCATTTCTACCTGCAACAAAAGATTGTATACAACCTGTTCGATGTGACCTATTAATTGCTGATAAATCCATATTTATTTTTAGGTTGTTATTAATTAAATTTAATACTAATGTATCTGTTGATTCTCCCTGCATTTCCGTGAGACCAAATATTCGTAGACAATTACGTCTAGAGTACTGCTGGTAATCGTCAAGTTTTTTTATTTAATTTCGTATTTTCTTGGGTTATTTTTCTTAGTTCTTCTTCTAATTTTATGATCTTTGCATTTTGAGTTTTAAATAAATCCTCCATGGCTGTGTCAACCACTTCATGCACAGACTTTGCAACGGTTTCCTTAAAGATATCGTTGCATAGAAAACTTTTAATTGTGTTATTAATTATATCTTGGATTTCTTCCTTTTCCACACGTGTTAGCATTTTGTATCTAGCGGCCACATTATCTTACACTATAATATAAATATTTTTCTTATTTACTGAAAAGTCTTACACAACAACGGAGCTAATGCTGTACACAACTACACTCTATGCATGTGCTAAACCAAATACAAAATATATTTCTGTGCTCTGATAATAATGTAGAGGTATTGTGAACCAAATACGTGGATCAGTGAACGGAGAACCGAATAATTTTCTTTGTTTTATGAGCAAAACTTAGATTCATCATTACGAACTGGAGTAGTTGACGACCATCGTTGGCTTTGTGTTCGTCGTGTAAGCTAAGCTGAGCAAACCGCTGCGAGTTTGTAAGTAAAAATATCAAGACTAAAATATTATAAACTCTTTGGAAAGTCTAAAGAGAGCTCAGTGTAAAGTGTCCTTTGCCATCAGGGCATATGCTTGTATGGAGTATTTTTTGGTGAAGGACCACACCAGGGAATGCGACGATTATGACATGTTCCTGGCGCCCATACCGATTCTGTCATCCTGAATTTATATGTGAGTTTTTTTTATTGAATCTTAATTTGCTTGGTTACTTTGGGACGCTCATTCTCCGACATTTTAAGTTGATGTGTGCACGACTTTAGTCTGAACGGTCATTAAGGCCACTTTTTCTACTTTTGCCTGTAACATATTTTTGTAATTCCGAGCAACTCTTTTTAACATTTTTTCGATAAGACTAGGCCTACTTTAATTTTGCTATTTTCCGTATATATTCTTGATCACAGTCTAGTGGTTGAAGTAAAAATATCCAAAGATCGTACAAATAATCCTTCTAGAGAATAGTCCATTTGGCCAAAATTTTAAATCAGAAAATAAATAAAAAGGTGCAAGGGTATAACCGGTGGGAAGTTAAACAAACTGTTTACGTGCGGTAAAGAGCCTAGCACAAACTTGAGACGCAGAAACAGGTTTGCCTTTTCTCGAATAAAGTCAAGTGCGCTAAGTTTTAAAATATTTGATTTATTTATGTTTTAAAAGAATCATAAGTTTGGCTACTTTAATGGTGGTATTTATCAAAGATTCTTGTTATTAAGGTCGTCAGCCGTCGTGGTTTCATGCTGTTTAACTTTGTGTAAAAAACGATCAATCACTTTTGTTGTTTACACTGATTTCTTTTTGATATTTCATGCTGAGCTTTCAAGGATTGTGATGTAACATAATAATCAGAGAGGTTCATCTGCAACAGTCATCGTACATACTGAGAAAACCTTCTTACGCAAGTTCTTAATTGAAGTATAAGAAACGTTGTATTGTATCAACAAGAGCTACTACCGGAAGAAATCTACTAGAGAGTGAGAGCACTTCAAAGGGACAAAAACACTGATTTCAACTTGGACGGCTGTTGTCGTAAGGAATGCAAGTTTCCTTCTTTTGAAAGTAACTATGTTATTACTAAACCCATGGGATGCCCCAAATGTTGCAACTGGTTGTATAGAAATACGTTATTAAGGTTTTGGAACGTGTATACTGTCTAAGATGAGCAGTTTTGTTAGTCAAAATATTTTTGACTTTGTACTGCTTGTAAAGTTCTACCGTAAAAGCAATATTAATAGAAAAAACTGTTTTGCCTAGATGTACTTAGTACTCTACAAACTAATTGTTACTCTAGATAATAATACTACAATAGCTTTGAGGTTGATGATGTTCTGTTGAAAGACAGATGGTAAAATTAGATACCTCAATGTATTTTATAAAAGTAGGAGATCATTGGTACACGAAAAACTCGGTACTGATAGTAGATAACTTTGGCAATCTCCAATAGCTGCTGGACAACACTGGCAATGCAAAGAGTGAGAAGTTCGGCCTAGAGTTGAATGCTAAAAAGACAAAATTCATGGTAGTCAGTAAAACACCACAGCAAACAATCTCATGGTTAATGCCCAAACAATTGAACGTGTTAAAAATCCGTATACCTAGGTACTGTAACGTTGGAGACTTGGGATTACTCCATTGAGATTAAAAACCTTATTGAAAGAGCCAGAGATATCTTAATTAAAATGCAATCTTTCTTGTCCAATAAACATCTGAGTCTAGAAATAAAAACAAAGATAGTAAAAAGCTACGTATTCTCCGTGCTCTTGTACAGAGTAGAAAGTTGGACCACGTTAAAGAATACTGAAGACCGAATTAGAGCTTTCAAAATGTGGGTATTTCGTAGAATTCTCCAAATTTCTTGGGTTGATCACATCACTAACATTAAAGTACTCAAAGAATAAAATGCCAACCCGAAGTAATGACAGCAGTTAAGAGGCGGAAACTTGAATATCTTGGGCACGTCATGAGAAATAAATAAAAATATCGTCTTCTACAAAATATCATACAGGGAAAACTTGAAGGAAAAAGAGGTCCTGGCAGAAGAAGAATTTCGTGGCTGACAAATCTACGCCAATGGTTTGGAGTTGCCTCAGTAGAATCGTTCCGCTGTGCAGCAAACAAAGTCCGCATTGCCAAGATAATCTTCAACATCTGGAACGGATAAGGCAGAGAAAGAAGAAGTAGATCATCAAGCTAACTCAAGCGGTAAAATATTGTTTTGGTAAGTATTCAGAGCTATCTAAACCATTGCAAGAATGGTATGTTGACTCACAGCATAATTCTGAGCAAATTAGGAGATAATATAATCTAGACCTGTTGTGGTAGATGTTTGATAGCAGATTATTCTTTTAGTGTCTGCTCTTCAATTGCTTTCCATATCCTTTGTCATATCTCTTTTTTAATGTTTCTTCTCCTTCAATTGCTCCAAAGTCTGCTTTTTCTATCTTTCAATAATCGGAGTATATTGTGCTATTGATTTTTGTGGTCTATATTTAGGCATCAGTTACACATCACTATACCAGCGGTATGTACTAGGTGCTGCCTAACATTCTAGTAATTGTACAGAAAATTCTTATCAACGAACTCCTTTGAAGTCGTTACTGAATTTGCGAAGTGTGTCTCTCTGCCCGCACTTTTTTTTAATTTGGGAATTTTGCCTTCAGATTTGGATTCGACATCAAAAACTAAAGACAGCGTGGGTGTCTTCGTTTTTTGATATCTCTTCGGGAACATGGTAAAAATGGCCACTGAAAGATGAATGTTTGCTTATTTTTGTGAACGGACTGTTGTTCGAATTCAGTAACAAAACGGAGTTTGTTGTGGTTATGCTTTACATTCTCAGATGTTTTTTTCTGGATCTTTTCTTGTTACTATATTCTGTTGTTCTAATTCTAGTTTTGATATCTTTTATTAGTGGTCACATTTTGGCATTAATATATAAAATGTTTTTCGCTGCAATGAAAGAAAAGAATAGTCTTCTGGCTTATGGTTGTTGCCTACACTCATTGAAGCAATGCTTTTGTCGGCTTTTTTCATTACTACAATAGTTTCGATGACAAACTTACAATTGTGTCCGAATACTTAAAAAGGCTATCGTTTCTCCTATATACATAGGTGTATACCTATGAAATGAGACTTTTTTTTCAATTTTAAACGTTTATTAACAAAAAATGGTTACAAATTTAATCTTCAAAATAATAGCCATCGCTAGCGACACATTTTACCCATCTCTCAGGCAATTTGTGAATGCCGCGCCAAAAAGATTGGCCGTCTTTGGCCGCAAACCAATCATCGAGCCATTTTTTGGCTTCTTCGTGAGAATTGAAGCGCTGCTCGGAAAGTGCGTGGCCCATCGATGCAAACAAATAATAATCGGAAGGCGCCAAGTCTGGTGAGTAAGCCGCATGCACCAGCGGTTCCCAATCGTACGTCTCCACCAATTCCCGGGTCGCTCTTGTTCGATGTGGTGGTGCATTGTCATCAAGAAAAATTACTTTGTGACGCCGATCGGCATATTCTGGGCGTTTTCGGTGTATAGCGCTGTTCAAATCGGCCAATTGTCGTTGGTAGCGTGCACCGTCAACTGTTTCACCTGGTTTTAATAGCTCGTACCAAATCATACCATGCTGATCCCAGAAAACACACAGCATTGCCTTGCGGCCGAAGCGATTTGGTTTGGCCGTTGATTTTGGCTTGTGGCCGGGCGGACCATACGATCGTTTACGCTTGGGATTGGAGAAATACACCCGTAACGATTCGATGCAAAAAAGACTTCCTTTTGAACCGGGAGAGCAGCATTTCACAAGTGGTTTTTCGGTTCTCTTGCTGCCTTTCAGTCAGTTCATGCGGCACCCATCTTCCGACCTTTAAAATCATGCCCATGTCTTTCAAACGTTTGCAAATGGTTTTTTGGGTCACTCCCAACTGCTCTGCCATCATTTCTTGCGTTTGACCATCATCTTCATTCAACAATGCTTGCAATTCGGTGTCCTCAAACTTTTTCGGTGGCCGGCCACGTTCCTCGTTCTCCACGCTAAAATCACCACTTCGGAATTTTTCAAACCACCTGAAGCACTGTGCTCTGCTTAGAGCATGTCCACCGTAAGCTTCTATAAGCATTTGATGAGCTTGAGAAGCGTTTTTCTTCAATTGATAACAGAAAATCAACGATGTCCGCAAATCGTAGTTTGAAGGCACGAAATTCGACATTTTTAAGAGCGAGAAAAATGCGTTGTTGTATGAAACATCACAAACAATGAATTGAATATTGTTGACAGATGACAGACGAAACAAATAAGACATTTGGGACAGTTTAAAAATACTCCTAGCGTATGTTATTATTATAGTGTGCTTTTTAAGTTCATAAATGTAAATGGCTTGTGGATAAGCAAGCTTGTTGAAATTTTTACAAAGCCATATTGATTGTTAATCTTTTAACGTTAATCTTCCTCATTTTAACAATTGAACAACTGCAAGGCAATATTTTAGTTTTCTTCATGATTTACAGAATTCATTCATTAAGCTCTAATTTCTGTATCTGTTACACTCCGTATTAAATAAGTGTGGAGTAAAGGGTTTTCAAACGAATTACTGAAAATAACGAGAGATTAAAAGCAGATCTAATCTGCGTAACTTGTGAAATTCAAAACGTTTTTTTTTGATAATAAAATACAAATGAATGTTTGACGACGGAGATGTTGTTAACCACGACCATTGGTTGTGCAAGCAGAAATTACTTTTGATCGCGGTTTATCACACCTGTATTTTATTAAGAATTGTTATAAAAATTAACATGCATAACTAGAGGTACGTTATACAATTCTCACATTTAAAACTGTTTGGAGAATCCTTTTTATTTATTAATTTATGTTATAAACATTATTTAAAAGAATTAGTATTCATATGAAATTGGAGTACATATTATATATTCAACTTGGCGCTTGTATTATTTGATTATTGATTAAATTAAAACTAAATGAAGGTCTGTTGGTTATTTATGAAATGTTAAGTGCACACATTCCTACTACTAAAACGTATACCTGCTGTCATTAATGTAGGTAAAAACGAGAAAATTTTATGAATAAAACGATAGTTACTACGAATGCGCTAGTGATTTAAAAACTAAATAAAATAAATGAGGAAATTCGTTACGACGACGAAATTTAAAGATTTCTAGTTGTATTGTAAGCGAACAGTACGCTTTGTGGTGTAGAATAAAAATCAATTTATTTATTTAAATTTAAATTTTAAAATAAGATTCCAGTTAGTTAAATTTTTATTTACAGTCGACATTATACATTCCATTGTGTAGCTCTGACGAAATCCCATTATGGATCTAGGCCATGAGTGGCTTCGGTGCGGATTACAGTAAAATCCGGGGTATACACTACTAATATGATAAAAAGCCAAAAATAAATAAATAGTTATAGATAGCCGTTGGATATTTTTAAACTAGTAACTCTAATTCAATTAAATTTTCTATAAATAGATATAAAAAGTCTGCAATAAAAGAAAAGGATTTGCGAAATGGAGAATCTCGTAAGCCAAACAATACATTTATCTAGAAAAGGGAGATTTAAATTTCTAAATTTTAAAATTTTTATTGTAGCAGACAAATCATTTTACTCGCTCTACTAATTATTAGGTGTTATCATTTACAAGCTTAATCAATGTAAATGTACAATAAAAATGAAACAGAAACAGAAACAGAAAAAGTCAATTCTGTGTTTCATTTACTTCCTTACTGTAAACTAGGTGCTAATCTTGCGAATCTTCTCGTTTAAAACAGATAGACATAAACCAGCCATTTCCGTTAAATATTCAAACTATTTGGGGTACGTGTTAGATAAGTACTTGGTACATACACATACTCACACACTTCGTGTTTACGGTTTACCACTGAGCAGATAACTCGTATCATTCAAGCGCTATGCGGAAGCTAATCGTTTAACAATTTCCCCAACACGACTCCTTAAAGTTGGTGTATCCAAAACTTTAGACGAAGAGCACAATTAAACTAATGTTAATGTTTTGATTTCTAAGTCTCACTGTTCATAATATTACCAGATACTGTCTAGTTTGAAATTAATGAAAGAACTGTTTATGTTAGTCTAACGAAAATTAGATATTATAGAGGAAAGTTATTTCTAGATTACAATCTAAGAAATTACTTTATTATAATCATTGACATTGTGTCTAGGCATTTCATTACACTACACTGAACTGCACACAAAATATTTCGGTAAATAGCTTAAAGTGTGCGACTACGTAGGAAACAATTCAAGAACGTCTAAAAGCACTCAAACATAAAAGAGCGCAAGCTGTAACAAAGCGTATAACTGAAATAAACGAGAAAACTAATTTATTTTTTTTATTAATTTAATAACTAGAGCAAGACTTTAAGGGTTTGCAGTGCATTAGTTACTTAGCTCACGATATTGCAGTTGGCACAATGAACAAGCAAACGTTGTAATAATAAGTCCTACAAACGCAAGAATGTTTACATAAGTTTTTATGCTGCTTTTTACTATAGTGTGATATAACACGCCAAGGAGAGCATACATCTCGCGTAATTTATTATTAAAGCGGTACTCCACATGATAACTTTAAACTACGATATCTTATTAGTTGCTATCTTGAGATATAAGATGCTGAGTGTGTTTAGATCCTCTAACTTTAATATGTTAAACAAAATAGGATCAAGAATGAAACTTTGTAAAACGCCTCCTTTAGCTCTAACTTTCTCATGGTGGAGGTGATGAATTCGCATTTGGGTGGTTTTTATTAGTAAAAGACATATGCACTTAGATCTGCAAAAATTGCTTGGTAAAGTTTCTCAAAATAATGTTAGTTGCTATTATATCGATTGGTCGAGCTTTTTTAAGTTTTTTCATTCTTATTGTATCTCATATAGAGGAGTCATTAGGTTGCAGTTCTTCGAAATAAGACTAATATTTTTTTTCAGTTTGTGTGTGACTGATTGGCTTAGTTTTGTTTCAATATCTGGGTTTTAGATCTTTTGAAATTGTCTGTGTAACTGTCTGTAAAGTGAAAAACATTCATCTAAAGGAAAATTTGATAAACCTGGACTTCTATCCTTTGATCTGATTTACTCCACAAGATCATTCAATAGATAGAGGTATAGGTAGGTTTTAGTCACACAATAATGTATGCCGTCAAATTTAGAGAAAGCGATATACTAAAAAATAATCGGTCAGATTTTACGGTTTATACGTAACGATCATCATCACATGGAGGAACAAGGTTTGTGGTTGTGGTCATCCTCATTGACAGTGCTCAATAGTTTCTCAACAGATTGTTATGAGGAAAGCCATCGGTAGCAAAAATCCGATTCAAGTGTTGAGTGTCCTTACAAATTTCTGTAGTTTAAATAAATTAACACCAACACCATTAAGCCAGACTTTAACATAACTTGTAGGCAAAGCCTATCAAAAAACCGCATCAAGGTTTACTATAAGAGAAAGCGTTAACGAATTAAAACCATAACATTTGAATATTGAAACCTTTATACTCCCACAATCATTTAATCATCGTAACCTCTAAAGCTCACCTAAGCCCAAACACGCAGCAGACTTCCAAACTACCGTTTTTACAAGGCATTAATATTGTATACATAAAGTTCTCTTTGAATTATTATTAGGAACCACTTTCATAATTGATTCATACTGAAAATGCTTTCATGAACTAGAACTAAAATACTTTATCTAATAAATATTTTACTGTTCCTCAAGTTAATCACTACACATAGAAAAAAAAAGAATGTAAGCACAGAAAGATTTTGTATGAGGGGTGACTGTGAAATCTGTCTGAAATTACGTTCTACATTTAGTTCTTCTGATAATTGAAAAGTGTCCGATACAAGCAAGCTAAATATCAAAAAATTACTTTTCAACTTTGTTTCTTAAAATAGTTTACATGTCTTCAGCTATGCCTGACAAGATTCATTCGTATAATGGGAAAACAGTTTTGAAGGTAAACCAGTAAAACTTATATCTTACAGAATGCTTGCAAGGCTTACCAACACCCAATAGGATTGTCACGAAATACCAAACGTTAAAAATTGAAGGAATTATTATTTATGCCTGTAAATAGCAATATATTGTTTCATTATTTTTTATTTTTTCTTTTGTAAATATGTGATTCCTTTTTAGAAATTAAGTTTAACGTTCTTTTATAACATAAAAGCCCCTTGGTTTAATGCCCCTTGACATTGTCTAAATTTATGGCTCGGGAACGTTAAATTTCTCTAGAATTCTTTTATAAAAAATGTTTTCTCAATATTAAATTAGAGATGTATTAGGGAGGCTTGATATAGAATGAAATTACCTGTAAATTTATATTTTTCTGACTTAATTTTTGAGATTCAGAGAATTTTATACTCTTATCTTTTGGTTTTATTACCCTTAAAACTATAAATCTGTCACCTTGTCTAGCATAGACAATATTTATATTTTCTATAATTTCTTGCTAAATTACACCCCTCTAGCATTATTTTTCTGGTTGTCAGATCAACCAATTATCTGTTAGTTCCACCCTCTTGAGAGGTTGGAAGTTACCTTTTTCGCTTCAGCACTCAACAGAGTTCATCTAGTGATATCGAAGCAAAAGCACGCGTCTTTCGTGTCTTCTCTTGTGAAATTTTGGAACATAGAAATAATTTCGCGAACCACCGAGAAATAGTGAAGTGTTGGACTCATTTTCTGAAGTTATAACTAAGTGAAAATATCGCGAATGAATTCTGTCTTCGTTAAACAATTGATAGAGTTTTCCCCGGGATATTCCGTACTTCGAAAATCATCGACAGCAAGTGGAAATTGCCAATTTCACAACGAACTCTCAAAACTACCGTTATTTATCTTATAATATCTTAATATTTTTATTCTACGAGATTTGTACTGCCTCGCTCTGTATAGATATTTTGAAAGTCAATACAAATTTACCTAACATATGAGGAAGCCGTCCATTCTTGTAAAGATTTATGTAGTAACTGTAAATCAAAAATTGTGTGAACCAGTGCCGCGAGTTCAGTGTATTCTGTGCCAACAATGGGTTCTTTTTGTATTGGATTAGTTCGCGTTATGGTAAATAAACTTTACCATTTTTTAAATCTTTTACGAAGAAGCATCGTAGACTAATACAATTTGTCAAGCTACATTCGCAATCATTTGCGAAATATATCTTCATATTATCGTCACGTCACTAACCGCTTGGATAAAAGTAATCCGCTATAAAGATTACTTAATCATCGCTTCACATTGGTGAAGAGCCTCAGGACATCGTTTCATTCTAGTGAAAAACCCGACGAACCGTTTCATAGTGGTGAAAGGCCCGTTAATATTGTTTAATTAATAGAAATATATTGTTTGCTGAATTGTAATGTAACTAACTTGTTCCAAACCTTTAATATCTTTTATTTGTTTGTACTTTTTATAAACAATATTTATAAAGTCGATGTTTTTCTATATCGTTAAATCCTGATAACGGAAATTCTTACTATCTAACAATTTTGTCAACTTGTTCTGGTTTGACAATTTATTTATATAAAATTTGGAATCTATGGTTAATTACAAAACACCTGCAGGTGATGAATTCAATTTAATTACCCCTACTATTTATATTTTTTATATTTTAATATTTATGCTTCTTTCATAAATGACCAATAAATCTATTCTAATATTTGGGGACGATTTATTGTATGTATGTTTACTTTACTTTTATTTTACGCGCGCTTATTGTATTGCGCTGGGTTGTTAAATCGTAAATATTAATAAGCTTCATCCGGTTGCATTTACTGTGTATATGTTTATATCTGGTGCAGTTGTTTATTTGTTTATTTATGTGTGTATATGTTGTCCAACAGCGTGACCTGGATTGCTGTAACCTGTTTTTATATTTCCTTTTCTACAGTATACCAATAGTTATGTATTGACTTATTTCGACCTTTTATTGGGTTATGAGCATACTTATTAAGTAGTAGAGAAATTAGCTGTCCCGGAATGCAGTGGCGTCGAAATTTTCATATGGATTCATGATCTTAAGTTCACATTGTGAAAGTAAGTATCTACATATAGTGCAATACAATCTCCATTTCGTTTATTTGTGTATCATTCGAACCTAAGGTTCGACCCTGGCTAACATCTCGCCTACTGACCTGGATACGAAAATCAGATGGGGGGGGGGTCTTCTATTCGAAACTAGGCCACCGACATTTTACTACAGCTGGTGGCCTCTCAATATCGAAACCTCTAAGATTACCGTATTATTATTATCGTTTATCGCTTGCTCTAAGCTCACGACACGCCTTCGACTGTATAAAGGCTAGCATTACAGGTGGCATGTCGTTTTATATATGGTTACACTACCTATGGGTGACTAATCCCAGTTTTTTCCGTAACAACCTGTTGCCACAAAAATAGTCCAAACTTATATTTAATCACAGATGATGGTAATTTAAGAAAATAAGTTAGTAAAATCGTTTTTAAAACTATCTAAGTTTCTCTGTATGCGCCTTAGATACTACTTCGAGTTGTTTGTATTAAATCGGCAGCCATTTATAAAACTGATAGTATGAAGTCATTTTAAGCGAGTTGAGTGTCAGGTATCAGTTTGGTTAGAATTCTTCTGCTTTCTTCATCGGTTCCTTCTTCGATTCTTTTATATTTGTTGCTTTGGAAGTATTGGCTTTATTGGGTTCACTCTAACTCTTTCTCCTTTGGTTGTGCAGAGTGGGTCTTTAGATAAGTAAATTATTTTGAAACATCTATTAAAGAGTATCAAGTAGATTTTAAGCTGCTGAAAGCACAATTTGATTCTGGACGGTGTCTTTTTTCGTCTCTGCCCGTTGCAGAGTATCTTAATGTCATTTTTTGTCATAACAATTCCAGCGACACGTTTTTGTAACTTCTATCTTACAGATACTGTTGCAAAAACAATCAAACAATAAGTAATTGTCGGTTTTGAGTGGCAAAGAGCGAGTAATGTAGTGATAATGGTTCATATTTATGTTAGGATAGTATAATTAAATGCTTTAGTTGAATACAATGTCTATATGCATTTGTTGGTTAAATAAATGTGTTTGCTTACAAATTCTAGCGTTAAGTTTTTAATAAGGTGTATTTCAAACTTTTGGAGGTTTTAGAATAATAAGCGAAAAACGATCTTTTTATGTTTTAAATTTTATTAGTCTGTAATTCTTTTTCAGCAGCCATAATTCTGTAAGTCGTGCTTTTATAGTCTGAGCTATAGCAATTTAATATTCCTTATAGTGCAAATGGTTTATATTCCACGAATAAAAGAAACTCACTGAAAAGAAATATTCATTAACTGTTTTTGTTAACAATGCTTAATTTTCCTTTTATTAAATACAAAAAAACGAGTGGGCGATAAAATGAACATTTATTTTACTTTAGTAAGCTGCTAGTAAATTCGAAATTACAAAAAATTGCTCTAATTAAATTAGTAACTGTAAATATTTGAATAAAAGTAAATTAACCGTAGTTATAATGACTCTTGGTGACAACCTTTATTACTACCCAACAAAAGTTAATGTTTTATCACAACTTTTACGACTTTACACCTAAAGCTATGCAGAAGAGTTTGTGACTCGTCGAGCGAAAATCGCGTAAAACATAATCAACCTTAATAAGCTCGCTCAATTATAACCCTTCAACTTTCCGCGTTTTAAAAACTTTACTAAAAAAAGAATATAAACAAATTATATTTTATAAATTGCTCAACATCAAGACTGTAGTTAAGGTTTAATAAGTCCAAAAAATGTTCAAGTTTAAAACACAAGTAACTTTCAGCTCACATTGTTTTGTAAAGTTTGTTCAACTCATCCTTAACGTCAATTAAATTTATGTATTTATACTAACTAGAACATGTATGAATATTGTTTAATGTTAATGGAATCCGAATTATAAACCATTAAGGAATTTGCTTGAACCACAGGTACGTATCTAATTTACACTAATAATTCGGTAGAAATTTCTTGAATTAATTAACTATTCTAAAACATTATTTGCACATGTTTTCATTTTATAGAAGGTACAAATGTAAATTATGGTTAAAATAAATTTAGTGTCTTTTACAAAATAATTCTACAACTTTTGCTGTACTTGTGTTATATACTGGGTGTCTCCAAAGAAAGTACACATTTGTTTTGCTTATTGCGTGAACGCAACTATTCCGAGAGGCGCGGGGGG